>JAIGNY010002839.1:425000-647500 GCA_020152595.1 Chiridota heheva | reverse complement strand
GTTACTCTTTTACTTCATTCATCTACAAACTCGACATCCTGCTGTGAAGCACATCCAATGTGTAAAAATCCACGCTCCTGCAGGTTGTACCAAGCATAAGAACACATCTGTGTTATTTACCTCTTTTACTTGGAGAGGGGTTTCTAGGTTTTTTTGTTTTGTTTTACGGTGACTAGATATATGCTGTTACACATGGTATGATGATTATTTTAATAACAATGCACTTCGATTGGGAGATTGTGGTTATTGAAAGGCTTACTATTGTTTCGTACTTCTAAGGTGATGGTATTTAGCACATCCTTCGCAAGTCGATGCATTCTTGGATGACTATATCGTATACGAGTCATTCAACCTATATCACTCCTATTCACAAGAAATTTATTAAGTCTATCTCTGGGTTGCCCATCTACAAGGTCATGTGTAACATCTAACTCCCGAAGGTGAATGCTTAAAGATTCATCATAAGAAGAGGTACACGATCACTCCTATACACACCTGGATTCATTGCTCTATTTTCATCAGTACGTTCGAATCCAGATAGCTCTAAGAAATTTTCACCTAAAATAAACCCAGCCCCATCTGGCACAGTTATACGGATCAGTGAGGTGGCCGCTTCGAAATCAATACCTCCCATATCATTTTGGATTATCCCTTTATCTAATCTTATTTTGATTATATCGATATTATACAGACCTGTCTCAATCTTTGTTGTCCTGGTTTTTTTACTATCAAATACCAGAACACTTATCTCTCCATCCTTATCAAGGCTATACCAACCACTGTAAAGCACACATCACTGCTTCCTACTTCGCTTACCTGGAGCGTGAATTGTAGGTTGTTATGTTCTCCGGTGACGATATGCATCGTAATATTAAAGATAAGTGCCCCGCCCACTGCACAAGTTATTCCCTACCTTTGTGAATATCTCACCAATTAAATTGAAAAGTAAAGAAGGGGCACTGCCAATGATGCCTGGTAGAGTTGCACCGAGCCATTTACCAAAATATTTTATCACCCGACCCAGTGCTTTGACAACATTATCCTTCACTGACGGGGTCGGCTGTGGTGTTGGCACGGGAACCGCAGGTCCTCCCTACCCAAGTGTCAGAATGATAGTGAATATTATAAACCCTAATGAGGTCAGAACGGAAGCGATCATCACACCCTACTCCCGAAACAACAAACAATTTTTCTCGCAGAGAAAGGTCACTATATACAAGTTCACGCGCAAGGTCACGTATCAGTCGTACCTGAGACTTCAGATCACCACGAAGTGTGTCTATGCTAGTCTGTATTTCGTCTTGTCTACCTTCCAGTTGTTTAATCTCTCTGCACATATTTGTCTTTTCCTCTTCATTGCTAGTTGCTTTGAGGCGGTCTCTTCGAGATGTCGGTCAGTTCCCCCAAGTTTGCTTTCTTGAGCTGATAATGTACCTCGATCGTATAGTTCTAAGCTATTTGTCGAGCCCCATGTGGTCCCGCAGGGGTAACATGAAGCATCAGTCTGAACAGGTCCGAATGGGAAAAACTTTTCGCCAAATCAAGCACAAAGGGTCTTCTAATTTTGTCTTTTTGAGCACTAAAACAACTTCAAAGAACTACCTATCATATTTTGAAGTAAGGTACATAATATGGAACGATAGCAAGCTTGGAGCGCATTGCGCCCTATTGACCATGGGTTTAAGTTTGGTAGCATACCGTTCAACACACCTTCACCTTTATGTATGGAAGTGTAATAACCCATTGTACATGCCACCAGTATGTCAAAAAGTGTATTGTGGGATATGACTAATAGCTAGTATGAATCTATTGGGAAGTGAATACCACATTATATATAGCATGCGAATGAATACAATTTCTCTGTCACCTCTCAACACCAAGTGCTGAGTTGTGAGAAAATAACCTTTGGCCATAAGGATATAAATATCAAATAACCTTTGAAAGACTTAAAAATATAAGAAAAATGAAGAAAGAAAAAACATATATACATATATATATAAAAACGGTAATCGGCACTTAACTCGTTTTAAGGTGAAAAACAGTAATACAGGCGTTATGATAATGTGTGCCAGAATCCCAGTCCGCTCAAAAATAAACAAAAATAAAAAACAACATGGAAAGAGGCAGAACCCCTCTTTTACATGCTACTGATGTGTATTATTAGATAAGAGTTTCCAACATATATAAGTACCATCAATTTTCACTGACTGGCTGAGGCGACACAAGCATTCATAAAAAAAAATTCCTAATGATAAAATTTTCCCTCCAACTTAGCAAAACTGTACTGAGCCCGTACACGGTTACGTGTCTCCGACCTCGAGAATTTCATAAACTATTTATATCAGGCCCGGCCTGACGAATAGGCCTAACCTTGACAAATTCTATCATGTAGTAATTGGCCTATATGCATAACTCATAACTGTTGTATGATTTACTTCGCGAAGTAAGTTGATGATAAGTTGATCATCATTCGCAAAATCGGTAGCCTACATCAGTACATAGCCTAACAGGTAATAGTCAGATAAATATCTGACCATAGTATACGCTATAGCCATTTGACTGCGAATACTCGCATGTAGTGCGTAGCATGTAGGGCATACAGAGGGAGATGTTATCAAACTAAACAGGTAGTAACGTTAGAACTTAAAGTAACGTTAGGCCTAAGTTCTTACGGTTTCATTTGAAATCGAGAGGGACAAAAGAAGTGTAATATGATTGAAGCAATTAATTAAAAAAGGGAACTTTTACACTCGCGGAACACAAAATATTTATCTGCATAAATGATGTCTGCCTGAGTGAAAGGTTTTTACAAGTGTCCAGTATTTTCACTATTTTAACCACGGTTTTAATTTATAAAAAAAGTCAGGTGGCAAATCAGATGATTCAGTTCTAGAGCATTCATTGGCTGACTGAAAACTGTAGACTAAACCAGAGAGCGTAACGTCATTCGTCCTATACTACGTAAAGGCCGAGAGCCGAAACTTCTGTACAAAAAATCGTGATGCATTTATAGACGCCATACTTGTTCCAGCATAGTCAACTAAGTAGGCCTGGAGATATTTCCACCACCGGCGGCGGGTGTAGGCTTACTAACATTAGGGTAAACATCAATTTAGACAAAAATGACAACTTTTTGGTCAAAGTGGAATGAATCAATTAAAGAAAGAAATTTTTAGGATTATTTCAAAATCCCAAAGGAAATTTCTTAAAAGGTATCCCAATTGAACTATGAAGGAAGAATGAGCAGTCTCAAAAATTGTTCATTTTAGCTTTACACCGACTATAAAATTTTTCCTGGAGTTAACTAGATTTATCCTACAACTTTAACTGCCTAGTGCCACCCTGTCCCTCTCTAAAACTTAGAAGCAAAATGTATGTTTTAACAAGGAATTTAAAAGTAACTTGAAAAAATTAAATAAATAGAAAAAGAAACATTGGCATTAAGGTAATACTGCAGTTACTATACTTCCATTAGCTTCACTTCACAAAGTTTGCTGATTTTAGGTAAAAGAAACACAACAATTTAGTTCACTTGATAAATCATTTGCCAAGTATTTTGCCTTACAATTAATTACTGAAAAAGAGTTCATAGTTCTTGATAAATTTGCTATTAAGAATTAATTACCTCAGCATGCAATGACAAGTTATTACAATTTAAGTTTAAATGTTATGGCTATATGCAAGGTACTGTCAGTCACCCTGGTTGCAATGTTTTCTTTTTTGTTGTATACAAATATTATCAACACATATTTCACTTGTTTAATTTTTGTTAAACTATCATTATCATATATCCAATGACTTTTATTAAGCCTAGCTAAGTATAAAAACATTGCTTTAAAGCTGAAACTGTTCATGGGTTGCCATTAACCAACTCTTAAAATTAAATTATTTTTCAGTGTTCTATATCAAACATTAACAGCTATTTTATAGTTCTTTTCAAAAGATGTTCAAGAACAAATATTAGAAGTATTTGACACTTTGAAAGATGAACAGCACCTAAATCAGAGAACCTTTAATTAATATTTCTTCAGGCTGACATAGGTTAATTTAGTGAATACAATTATTTCAGTAACTTAAGTTTAACTTGTTAATAGAAAACTGAGGTAGGTCTACCACTACTGAAACAAATATGTTTTGAGTAAATAATTTATACTTCATGTAAAATAATAGTTTATTTATACAGGGAGTTGCCAGTAGAAAATGGCAATTCCCTAATTCATATCATTATAATATATTCAAGATTATGAAAAAATAAGTAAAACTTTGTTTCCATATGGCTCCAACTTTTACCGGTCAAGATGCCAAATGAGTGTCAATGGTGACAATGATATTTGCTACCAAGCTGATATAGGCTTTGATACTAATACTTTTTTTGCTATATTATTATGACATCAACCTCAGCCTAGATGTTTCTCAATTAATTTTCTTTGTAATGGTAGGCCTATCAAATCTGCTTCATATTGTAGTTCAACTTCAAAACAATTGATTCAATAAAGCAGCCCCAATTCAAATCAGCTGTTAAGCTTAGCCTAAACATAATGCTATACATGTTTTAATTTTGATTTCATTTACAATTTCACAAATATTTGTATGCCTTTAAATATATTAGCCCATTATTTTTTTCAATTTCTGCATTATTTGTTAAACAAACTGTAAAATTTAGGAAGGTTAATTTTTACATTGTTCCATATGGGATGATAAGTTGTAATAATGTGCAGAGTATTTCAAACTCAATCCAATGGGTCATAGGCATATGATATACAGACTGCCAATAGGTGTGTGTTTGCAAAGGCATTTTAATTTGGAATAAAGCTGACGGTATGTAGTTTCATTAACTACATACTGTACAATAATAACAAGCCTGCATTGAGAATTACAACAAACTTTTAAAAAAAAAGGTTGGTGGCCACTGTTATTAAAACAAACGTCAAGTTAAGTATTACTCGGCATGAAATGAATTAGGGGTAACACGTAAAAGCCACAATATAGTGCGTTTGTTGTGCATGATTATTTTAGTTTAAATCAGTTTATGCTTTGGCAATCATGTCTGTTTTTTGCAGAAAAAGGCCAGGCTTTTAAAATTATTTGTGTGGAGTAACCAATCTTGTTTTAACAATGTGCATTCGTAGGTAGGCAACATTTTTTTGTAAAGGATGGCCTAATCTCTGCAAGAAATATATTATGAGATCATGACTGAATATAATTGAAGGCAGATTAACTTATTGAAGGTATATGTACTTTTAATTGGCTCATATGCATAATTATACATTTCTAACGTTTATTTATTCAACACAAACAAACATAGGCTTTTGATATGGAGCTCTACATTCACACTTTACATATTACTGACTGATACTATTTTTCTATATTACAGTTGTATAACAGCCTGACAGGTAACTAAAGCAGTACCTCATGCTTGTGGTTAACTGTGAAGGATAATATATATTAGACAGCTAAAGATATGAATTAGACATCTGAAGAAAACACCCAGTGGACATCTAAAGTAGATAAGAGTTACAATTTTTATTTCAGGTTTAAAAAGGTGTCAGGTAGACATCTGAGGTAGATGCACATAAGAGTAGCAAATATTTGTCAGGTTTATGTAAGGTATACATCTAAAGTAGATAAATGTGTAAGAATGGCAAATAGTTGTCAGGTTTAACAACTAAATGTCAGGAAGACATATAAGATAGATGTACAGTAGATATATATATATATATATATATATATATATATATATATATATATATATATATATATATATATATATATATATATATATATATATATATATATATATATATATATATATATATATATATATATATATATATATATATATATATATATATATATATATATATATATATATATATATATATATATATATAATGAATGTGAGATGGTGAGGGCATATGATTTTCTCTCACCATCTCACATTCATTATTCAAATGTTCCAGTGGAGAACTGCATTCCACACATTTCACACCATCTCTCTCTCTCTCTCTCTCTCTCTCTCTCTCTCTCTCTCTATATATATATATATATATATATATATATATATATATATATATATATATATATATATATATATATATATATATATATATATATATATATATATATATATATATATATATATATATATATATATATATATGTGTATATGTATATATATATATATATATATATATATATATATATATATATATATATATATATATATATATATACATGTATATATATATATATATATATATATATATATATATATATATATATATATATATATATATATATATATATATATATATATATATATATATATATATATATATATATATATATATATATATATATATATATATATATATATATATATATATATATATATATATATATATATATATATATATATATATATATATATATATATATATATATATATATATATATATATATATATATATATAGTGACAATTAGTTGTCAGGTTTGACCACCATATTTTAGTATGTCATTATGTGAAAAGGAATATGCTGTTTTGCTAGGCATAATTCAATTTGTATCTCTTTACCTCATTAGCAGCTTAAAGGTATATGGTTGTGTATAGGCAAAAAGAACTAAATTGTTTTGAAAGGTATATGATTGTGTATAAAAAAAAACTAACAATTGTTTTAGAATATAAACATGCATCATAGTAGCAAAACATTTCATCAAAATCGGTTAAACATTGGTTAAATCTCAAGCCTCAATTTGCATACTTTATGCAAATTTTGTGATAAAGACCTACTTACAGGCTAGGACGACCTTGACGCTTTCTTTAGTAAAGCCTTTGTTACTTAGATTTCTTTCATAATTCATTGAAGTGATGCTTAAAATTTTAACCTCTTGAAAATTTGAGTATAACATCTTAGTGATAAGAACTACTAAAGTTACTAGGACATGCAGTGCAGTGATTATCAAGAGATAAAGTTTTTTCGTGACAGAAAGTGGGATAAATAATAAATCGAATATAATTGCTCAGTGCTCAGATTGAAACGGCTTTAAGATTGAGCGAACAGTCGTAGGATCAGGATACGAGAAAGAAAGAAAAAATCCTCATAAATCAGCCTTAGCTGCATTAACTTTGGGTCCACTATGCTACTCATCATAGTAGGCCTAGTACTAGACTATGGCCTGCATGGTTGCATAAGTTAATTTCCTGGTCATACATACCCAGATACGGCCTACAGCTAATTAAACAGTTAAGGTTAAAAACCTTTATTTAACCAATTATTATAGTAAAATAACCGACGTCAATGAATTCTACTGCGACTGATGACTGATGTCAGAGCCGTAACACTAACGTTAACGTCCGTGCGAAAAAGCAATACATTTCCAAACACCAAATTGTATAAATTATTGGTCAGTACTATTTTGCAGTTAAGGTTAAAAACCTTTATTTAACCAATTATTATAGTAAAATAACCGACGTCAATGAATTCTATGACTGATGTCAGAGCCGTAACACTAACGTTAACGTCCGTGCGAAAAAGCAATACATTTCCAAACACCAAATTGTATAAATTATTGGTCAGTACTATTTTGCGCACTAATATTTGATCAAATTGGAGTGTTTCGTTATAATTTATTTATCAATTGGGCCAAAATAAAACATTTTACGTGTGTTTCGTTATCAATCCAAGTAATTTTTGAGTAGAACTTGTTAAATACGCATTGTATCTTCCCCGCAATCTTTCGCGTAACAAATACACCTTAAATTGATTTAAAATATAAAGGGCATTAAATGAACAATTTCATCCAGAAAAATAATGCAAAATAAAATCGATTAGTATACAATTTCAGACTCGTATACCAAGTTTTACGAAATCAATCATTCACTTAAATGTACATATACCGTGCTTTTCAAAGCTTGTACGAAATAAAAAAAGCACACTGGAATAAAAATGGCTACATAAACGCGTCACGTTTTCCCTACACTGTATAGAAAGTTTCGTCTCTCGGCCTTGACGTCACGCTCTCTGGCAAAAGTAAATTAGTCGGTTGTCATGGGATGCGAAAGAAGCGTAATTGGTATCGGTCTAGGCCTAGGCTAGTCAGATGCTGATACTGAAGTTAGTTAGGCCCTACTTACTTTTCTAAATGACGGAGGCGTGATAATTTGTTAAGCTTAAACTTTAGTTAAAACAAATCTCTTTGCAGCATCCTTCGTAGTCATGAGTGTCAGAACATACAACCCGTCTGTTAGAGTGGGAAACTGGAATGAAGATAATTGTCTGGAAGAGGTAACTTAGTTTGGGTCTGTTAAGTACGTAGGCCTACACTGTAGCCTTGGGGAAAAAAAAAATCGGGTAGGCTAAAACTTCAAAGCTTGTATTTATGTTGAATTTATCTTGTCTAGTTGGGTTAATCTGAATACATTCTTTGTAATCATAGTATAAGGGCAGGTTGTTACAATTCTCGTGGTCAGACATCCGGGAGTATGGTGCACGGCAACGTAACAATGCGTTTTTGACGATCTTCAACTTCACTCAAGGGAAAAACAAACAGTGAGTTATCATTGCAGTCAATGGGAGAAAAACATTTTTTGTAAATTTTCAACAAATACTGGATAAAATGTATTTGCTTCAAATATGTTGTGTATTACTATTAGATAATAGTTTCCAACATATATGAGTAGGCCTACCATTAATTTTCGCTGACTGGCTGAGGCAACAAGTATTTATGAATAATATCCCATTGACTATAATGAAAAAGTTTCACCTCAACTTAGCAAAGCCGTATTAAGCTCATACACAGTTATGTCAATTCCGACCTTGAGAATGTCTGTCTAGGCCAAAGGCTATAACTGTTATTGTTAGTGTCTATTTACACCCCTCCAGTACGGGTTGACATTGTAAATGCCGTACGAGGGTTGTTATAGATTACAGGTGTAATTCCTGTGGTTTTTTTAAATTCACACGTAAAAAATTATTGATTGTAAAATAATTTACAATTTGGATATTCTTACATGTATATCAATTAGTTTAAATAGGCATAGGCCCTAATACACTTTTCCGAAAAAAAGTTTCCTTAATCTTTACCTATTCCACAACGATGGGATAAAGTTCTCCAAAATTCATATTTTGGTCGCCATTTTCACCGCACGTCACCGCACGTTTGTGATTAAATATTCAACGTCTGCAAATAAGTTTTAAGATATTCCACTAAACTGCAGGTTGATTATTTGGTGACAAAATTCTTTTTGTTGATATAATTTTATTAAATAGTTTTGGTAAAAAAACTGAAAAAACAAATAAATAAAACATCAACAAATGTTTATATTATATAATTGAACTTTATAAGTATTATCTAAAAAAATTCTTGAAATAAAACATATTACCCCTGCTAAAATGTTATAACCCAATGGCAGTATTTTAAACTTTGACTGTACTGTGGAGAGCTCGTCAGACAATATTTACGGAAAGCAAAGTAGTCCTAAATATTTTGATAAAAGTAATTAAAATCACCTTAAAAACAGTTTTTGAAGACATGGATGGGCTTAAAACATCGATTCTAATCATTGTGGGTGAAAAAAAAAAGGTAAAATGATTTCGTTTTCACAAAGATCTTAAAACTGAGATTTTCCTATACTTTTAACACCTTGCTTAAAACAGTACTGGAGGGTATAGGACTTTGTAGAACCCTCAGACGGCCAGCCATCACCAATGGCAGCCATACTAACACGGCTGGCATCAGTCCGACTGTACTACGGGGAGTACTAGTTTTAGTTTTGCCTCAAATTTATTGCTTTAGGCCTAGATGTTCTGACAGTCTGAATTTGGTAAACTATTCCATATGTCAATTTCATGATGTTAAGCCGTGGGCAGATTTTAAAGATCTTATACTCATACCTACCTATGATACCTACCTATGATGTTTCCTGGACGAAAGGCTAGTAGCCTTAGATTCCAGACCTAGAAGTGTCAAGTAATTCGTGACTCTCGGCCTTGAAGTGAAAACAAAAAGCCCGATTACACCAGTGCTTATCCAGCCCGTTCTTAAACAAATTTAGATTGCATGCTTCCACGACCTCCTCAGGTAAATTATTTCATAACTTGCAAATCCGGTTGGAGAAAAACTTATGTTGAAGTCTCAAACGCTGGTTAATGAATGTGATTTGAGAATTTTCCTGTTTTTAGAAGCTCTTCTAGTATTATTACGAATAGGTAATAAATTTGCAACTCTTGTATCATATATATGTGAGACCATCTTATATACTTCAATCATATCACCTCTTGCTCTTCTGTAAGTTAATGTTGGTACTGTAGTTTCAAATTGTTAAGCCTGTCAGGATATGGCAGATTTCGCAGATGTGCCCTAATCGATGAATCCCCTTTAAGTTGTATGAAGTTTGACACTTCCGGGTCATATTTTCCAGGTAAAATCTTAAATAGTTTAAATATGTCACCACGAACACATCTGTAGGCTAAGGTGGAAGATGAATTTTCTGTAGCCTTTGCGAATAATTTAAGTTCGACATTCCTGGTAACTGCTTGGTAGCTCTACGTCGTACATTTCCAAGCTGATCGATATGCTTTGCTAAATGAGGACACCAAACCTGTTTTGTGTATTCAAGATGCGGTCTAACCAAGGCAGTGTACAATAATTTAAATGATGATAGGTCCTATGTCAATATACTCCATTGTCCTCAGTATAAGCCCCATAATCGAGTTTGCTTTGTTGATCTTTTCTGAGATATGCTTGTCGAAAGAAAGTTTGTTATTAATAGTAAATTCAATGTCTGTTTCAAAATCTACACACTGTAGTTCATTGCCATTCTCCTTTAATCTGCAGGGATGTTGACCGATATTAGATTGACCTATCCCCATAACTTTACATTTATCTCGGTGAAAGCAAAGCAACCACTTATCTGTCCTTTTTTGCATACTGTACAGTCTTCTTGCAACTTGTCACAATCATCTGGTTTAAATACAGCTCTGAATACTTTGGTATCATCTGCAAATAAGTAAATACATGTACCAGTATTCAAGTGTGTTACATCAGGGAGGTCGTCAATATACAATACAAATAGGATTGGTCCTAGGACAGATCATGTGGTATACCACTGGTCACATTCTTCCAAACTGAGGATTGCCCATTCACTGAAACTCTTTGCTTACAGCCCAGTAAAAAAGATTTAATCCAAGTTGTGATTGGTTCCTCAATAAACAAAAATTGGGTGTCGAAGGAATTCCTCTCGTGATTGTTGGGGATCACAAGTACGGTCAGGCTGGGGTACTTTTGTACGGATGAATTTTCTGTGAAAGTAGCAGGTACTGCATAGGGAGCCTAACATTAATGACCCCTATGGTTGGTGTTTCGGGTGTGGCCTATAAACAAGAACACCAATGATGTTGAAGCTTAATGTTTTTGATGTGGTGTATGTCAAGGGTTTTATGTCTTAGAAACAGGTTTTCTTTCTATTCTATTTTTGATCTGTATTTGAATGTTTTAACATAACGTGGCCTAACAATAACAAGGGGGACGTGCGTTTCCGCCATGTTGCGTTTCCGCCATGCTGCATTTCCACCATGCTGCATTTCCACCATGCTGCATTTCCACCATGCTGCATTTCCACCATGCTGCATTTCCACCATGCTGCATTTCCACCATGCTGCATTTCCACCATGCTGCATTTCCACCATGCTGCATTTCCACCATGCTGCATTTCCACCATGCTGCATTTCCACCATGCTGCATTTCCACCATGCTGCATTTCCACCATGCTGCATTTCCACCATGCTGCATTTCCACCATGCTGCATTTCCACCATGCTGCATTTCCACCATGCTGCATTTCCACCATGCTGCATTTCCACCATTTCCAAAAAGTGCACTGGTAAATAAATACATTTCCATCAAAAGTTGCTGCTAATAGGAAAATCAATTTTCTTCTATTTCTGGGAGATTTCCTTTATTTTCAAAAATTTCCTTCATTTTCGGTAAACTTTGGCCAGTTTTCAGACACCTTTCTTTAATTTTGGGAAAATTTTGGGCCATTTTCTGTGAAATTTTGGCCAGATTTTGTTAAATTTGGGTCAGTTTTGGGGAAATTTTAGCCAGATTTCCTTTATTTTCAGAAAATTTCCTTCATTTTCTGAAAATTTTGGCCAGTTTTCAGGAACCTTTCTTCAATTTCGGGTAGTTTTGGGGAAATTTTGGCCAGTTTCGATTATTATTGTTTACGAATTTTGCCATGCCGTTGACCAGGAAAGAAATGGCTCGACCGGAAATAGCAAATCCCCAAGGGGGTAACTTTCCCCCCACTTCCAACATTACTAGGCTCACCCAAAATTCAATCTATAAGGGGCGCTTATCGTTACGGTCAATCAGAGAAAACACGATTTTTCGTTATTTCGACCAAAATTGCACATACCTCAACTACAAACTCCCAGAATTTTTTTTTTCTTCCACAAATAATACCTAGCTTAGAAGTATGATGGTGCCAGTTCCAAAAAAGCGGTGCAGTTCGTTACACATAGAAATGCATAGTTGTTCTCACTATAGGCGACTGTGCTTAAGGTATTGGTTAGGTTATTTGCATAGCAATAGACTTGTGTACAAAATATTTATCCTGAGATAATTACTTGCTATTTGGTTCAGAGGGCTTTGGTACTGTTTAGTTGAGCAAGATTAAGGGATTGTGTGTGCATAATAATTAGCTTGCAGTATTTGCATAGCAATGAAAAATATTTGTGTGGTATTTCTTGAATTAAAGTGGGTATGATGATTTTGCTTAAACACATGATCATACAGTATATGTGAAGAGCATTGTTCACACTTAATGGTGAGGTATAGTGTGCATTTGCTGCATTTCTAGTTTTGTGATGATATTGACATTCCTGACATGAATAGCAATCAAAATTTTTGTCTTGCAATGAATAAAGAAGCAAATAAAAATTTCCTCGCTTCTAAAGAATTTTAAATCAGGGGTTTGCGAAATATAAAGAATAAGCAGAATGTGGGGTAGAAGATGACATGGTGATAAAGTAGCTGAAGGAATTAGGATGAGGTCATGTGAGACAGGGTGGAATTGTATGTAGGGCAGGGTGCGGTGGGATGTTGGTCAGGATGTGTTGGCATGTTAGACATGGTGGATTGGCATGTAGAACAGGGTGGGATGGCATGTGGAACAAGAATGGGTTGGAATGTGAAACAGGGTGGAATGTGAAACAGGGTGGGTTGGCATGGCAGTGGAACAGGGTGGATCGACATGTGGGACAGGTGGAACGGCATGTGGTGGGATGTCATCTGGATTTCAGTTGTGATGGCATGTGGGTCATGCAAGTGGTAGAATGACATACATTATCTGGTTTTCTGGTGTGATTGCATGGAGTGTAGATGTGGGATGACATTTGGGACAGGTTGGGATTGAATGTGGGACAGTCTGGAATATGCATTATTAGCGGTGAGTGGGTTTGTATTGTTTCCAATGTCTAGTTTGTCATAAGTTAAGCGATATTGTTTTGCATAATTTTGCTTGAATGTTATTGTACATTTTACTGCTTGACTTTGCTTGACACACATATTTTCTTAAATTGGAAGTTGTATTACAATCCAGGATGTTCTGGGAATGTGTAGAGGCTGGGGTGGGTACAGCTTGGAAAGGGGGTCGAATGGCATTCTTTTATTGACATTGGCAAGTCGGAGCCTCTCCTTTCTAGGTTTAACATGTTTTCTGAGTTAATTGAGCTTTTTTGTCTAAAAAATATCTAGGAAAACTCAAAAGATATTTTGAAGCTTGTAGTGCAAATGAAAATGTCAGTGCAAAGTCTTTAAAAGTAATTTGAAATCATCTGCCCCTGCTATTCTATTTCTGTATATACAGTACTTCCCTCTATAGTCGAGCATACTGTCCTTTCGACAGCTCTAGTTCAGACATCCATTTGATTTCTATCCATATCATTTACAAATTCTACTACATGTTCTTCATAAGAACAATTAACTTGAGATGTGATGCAAGGAAAATCAATTATAAATAAGTAATTAGTGTAATTTGTCTATTTCCAATTTCTCCTAAACTCGTGTAATATGACCCCCTCCTCTAAGCCAAAATGCAATCCCCGACGTTATTTTGTATCGCCCTTGAATTATTATAATAGACACATACTTTACCATATTGACAGGAAACACAACTTGTTTGTAAATGTGTCTCATTTAAAGTGCTGAAATCTGCATATTATCATAATTACCTACATAAATACAAACACATAGCCATCACTTACACCTAATAATCCATGTATTTTTACTATCTGAAACTGAGACAATCACCCAAAAAAAAAAAATAGGCACTTTTTCTTCCCCTCTTCTATGTTGGAAAAAGTTTAGAATAAAGTTCTTAGCCTCTTCATTTTTGGTTCGCATGCGAAGCATTATGCGAATGTATGTAATGGCGATTACGTCCGTCCGGCCGTCCACAGATTTGTCCTGAGATTTCCTCAGAAATGTTAAAAGTTTTTAAGAATTTCTCAGAAAATGTTAAAGTTTCTTCAGAGTTCCTCAGAAAAAGTTAAAGTTTCTTCAGATATTCTTATGGAAGGTTAGAATTTCCTTATAAAATGTTAAAGTTTTTCAGAGATACTTAAGACAGGATTGAAGACTAGTTTCCCTAAAAAGTCTACAAAACATTTGATATTATCTTAAAAGATAGCTGTAAAATGATATTATTTTCCAATATTCTTCAGAGATCCTCAAGTCTCTCTTGTAGCACTTGAGATTTTAAATCCTTAAAACTCTTTAAAAAATTTGGGCACCAACAGTTGTATCAGGTATGATTATTAAACTCCACCTTTATTATTGTGGTCATTTGCATAAAGTTGCTACAGTATATGACCTGTCCAGACTTTTTATATTTAGTCAGGGAGTGTGACAGGATGTGATTGCACATGGACATAGGGAGGGATGCCATGTGGGACATGGATGGAGGCCATGAGGGACATGATATAATACAGTATTTACCATGTTTAGCCACCAAGGGCTATATCAGGAATAATTATTTGGCTCCACCTTTTTTCTTATTTAAAAACTCATTTGCATATAAGTTATTATATGAACTGACACTTTCATACATAGTATGCTCAATCAGAAACTGTGATAGCTAGGATGAGACTTCTTATGGAGCCTATGGGATGTCATGTGAGACATAGGGTGGGATGCCATGTGGGACATGGCTTGGGATGCCATGTGGGACATGGCTTGGGATGCCATGTGGAACAGGGTGGACTGCCATGTAGGATATTTGGTGGAATGCCATGCAGGACATAGGGTGGAATGCCATGGGATAGAATATCATGTGAGACATGGCGTCCCACCCCATTTCAACAAGTCATTTGCATATAAGTTATATGAACGGACACTTTCATACATAGTATGCTCAATCAGGGACTGTGATAGCTAGGATGAGACTTCTTATGGAGCCTATGGGATGTCATGTGGGACATGGGTGGGATGCCATGTGGGACATGGGTGGGATGCCATATGGGAGATGGGGTGGGATGCAATGTGGAACAGGGTAGAATGCCATGTGGGACATGGTGGGATGCCACGAGTAACACAGAGTGTGACATAGGTTGGGATGCCATGTGTGACAAGGTAGGATGCCATGTGTGACATAAGGTATGATGCCATGTGTGACATTGGGTAGGAGGCTATGTGGGACAAAGGGTAGGAGGTGATTGGGACATGGGATGTGATGCCATGTGGGACATAAAGTAGGATGTCATTGGGACATTGGGAGGGATACCATATGGAACATATGGTTGGATGCCATGTGGGACATCAGGTGGGAAGCCATTGATGTGGGACACAGGGCAGGATGCCATGTGGGACATAAGGAGGGATGTCATGTGGTACATATGGTTGGAATATTGTGGGACATACATGTAGGATGGTATCCATGTGGGTCATAGCGTGGGATGCCATGTGGGACATATGGTGGAATGCCATGTAGGACATGGTGGAATATGCCATGTGAGACACTATGGTGGAATGCCATGTGGGAGATATGGTGGAATGCCATGTGGGACAAGGCATTGGATGTCATGTGGGACATGAGGTGGGATATCATTTGGGACATGGGATGTGGGACATAGGATGGAATGCTATGTGGGTCATAGGATGGGATGCCCTGTGGGACATATGATGGAATGCCACGTCGGTCATTGATGTTATGTGGGACATGGGGTGGGATGCCATGTGGGAGATATGGTGGGATGCCATGTGGGACATGGGATGGGATGTCATGTTGGATATAGGGTGGGATGCCATGTGGGACATGGGGTGGGATGCCATGTGGAACATGGGATGCCATGTGGGACTTAGTGTAAGATGCCATTTTTATTATTGGCTGGTTCATATGATATGGGTGTCAATTTGCATGGGCATGCGAACCATGACGATATTTACCGTTCTAGTTAAAGCGGTAATTACGCCAACATTGAAGTAGGGGGAGAGAAAATAAGCCAAGCATTTTGTTAAAGATTGTAAATCCCTTTCTTGATCAACACAACCAAGATTTGAACCATTCATGCGGTAATCAAAACTCAAATTGCTCTGACCAAATCTTTGCATTTGTCAACATTGCATGATATCTGCCACATTTGGGACCAAGGAACTAACTTATCCAGATCACTTTGCATTAGTGAAGAATCCCTAACATCATCAACAATCCTGTACAGCTTAGTGTCATCAGCAGATTTACAAATCCTGGAGCCAAGGGAAACATCAATATGAAGATTAAGAAAAGAACTGGACCCAATACAGAACCCTGAGGAACACCACTTGTAACCTTCCTCCATGGAGATACTTCACCATTAATAACAACTCTTTGTGACCTGTCAATTAACCAAGAATTTATCCAACTGGCACACTTTCTCTCCACACCAAGTGCTCTTGTTTTTATCATGAACATGCTTAATGGAACCTTTTCAAATGCTTTTTGGAATCTAAATAGATAACATCCACATTACTGGACCTTTCTTTCATAATTTTTGTGTTTGAATAAAGTGTTGAAGAATGTAAGGTATAGAAGGCCTATATTAGTTATACGTCATTGCCAAAGACCTTTGGCGTGAAGGTTGTATGACCAATAGTTTGTTAACCTCCCTTTTGGACCATCTTGAATGTTCTAGCACTGATTTGTTTTCTACTTACCCCAGTGTAAACAGTGAGGAAGCTTATGAACATGTAATCTCATACAGTGCACTACTAACAGACACCATGAACAAATAATTATGGCGGCAAGCTACATTGTGGAAGTATCAGATGATGTCTGGATTTATACATTGTTTACAATAGATATTTAAAACATGTGTAATCTAATAGTATTGAAGTGTTTAAAATGATTTGAGACAAAGTGAATGAATAGTTAAAAGCTGAGAACAATATCAACATGTTAATGATACCAAGCCACAGTGCTATTAAAAAAGATGTGTAAAACAAACAGGTGGTACATACCCCTGAGCTTTTTTTTTCTTCATATACATTCTACATTGTATGCAGTTCAGATCCATTGTATTAAGTGCTCTAGATGCAATACTGCAAAAAGTGGATATTCATCATGTTTCTTTACGCAAAGGTATATTGATCATGCTCATCGTTTCTGTATGCTATTTTTTCATTAAGGCTCAGAAGAATACATGTTTCACATAGAGTTTGTTTTTCTTTTTCAGGACACTGTGAAGAACTTTCTAGAAAAGCGAGAAAGGGGAGAACTCTTGATTCAAAAGGCATCAAAACTGCGAGATACCATTCTGAAGCAGGTGAGTCTGACATCTGTTATAGCAGCCACAGATCATTGTCAGCAAGTTTCATCTACTGGTTGAAGATAAGCGATCATTTTCCTAACACATGATAAGTGGGTGCTTGAGAAGGTTCTGTTATCTTCAATCATGATCAAGAAAGCATTTAAGATTTAGTTGTTAAGTTGTGGTCATCAAACTTTAGAAGTGAGATTTTGATCAATGTCTGAAATAGATTCACTCAATCTAAATTTAATCCTAACATAACCACCAGTTGAAATAGTTATGAATTATGCACTTGCCAATTGTGTGACTCACCCCTACACCCCCGGACAAGGTGAATCATTGTACCAAGGAGGGTGGTCAAAACATGTACATTGACGCACCTCTCAGTCACTTACTGTAGGTGACTGACATTTCTTGTGCAGTTGACTTAATTACCCAAAATCACTCACCTCTGTACAAAGTCAATAGGTCTGAAGTAAATTGACTCACTCCAGAGTCACTATGGTGACTGACAATTTGGTTCAATGATGCACATGTTAGTCACTGTTTCATATATCAATGACTTACCTTTGACTGACATTGCCAGGGGTAGTAGGGGTGAGTCATACAACTGACAAGTGCATTATGCCCAGTTAATTTTTATTTTTCAGACTGAACTGTCAGTGACATCAGATGGGTTTGTCCACTTTGGGGATCGTGTGATGCTTATCAATGAGGAAGCAAAAGATCAAGTGAGAACCCAACCAGGGGTGGAACCACGCCAAGCCAACGCCCTCTCTGTCAACATGGCTGAAAGTAAAATGTACGAATCCCTCAAATTTGAGGGCACTTGTGATGTCTCTTCAAGCAAAATGCTGTCTCCATGTGCAAGAAATACGTTTGTCATTACACCGTAAGTTCTATACATATTTTTTTCTGTCTTGCTGCTACTATTAATTGTTCAACTTAAAAAGGAAATTAAAGTTTCTTGAATAATTAAATCATTCAAGTTCAATGCACTTGGTTTGAAACAATTAATTTTAACTCATTTTGGGCTTTTTACACTCCAGCAACAAATGTATGGAGATTTAAGTTTGCACTCTGGGTTTGACAAAATAGTTTTCTTCTTTATGCAAGAACTGTCAAGTTTTGGGCTAGTGGTCCTGCAACAGATTGGAGAACGGTCCTCACAGACCTGCAGTTTGGGGGTCTCACAGTTCTACAGTATGGGGGTCTCACAAATGGGGTCTCACAGATCTACAGTATGGGATCTTACAGATCTACATGATGGGAATCTCACATAGATCTGTTACAGCAATTCCATAGCCTGCCACGCTATTAAGACACTTGAGAATGGCAAGAGAACACCTGCATCAGTTTCTCCAATGTGTTGTAAGGTCAAAGCAACATTCAGTAGAGCGGTCAATAGAGCCCCTGAGGTTGTTGCTTTTCTAGTATTTTACATCCATAAGTCCCTCTTGTTAGAATATCATATCAAGATGTCTGCAGCCTTTGATAAAGCAAATGCAGAACACTGGTTGCACATCCAGCTGGGTATTTCACCCCCAGGTCCCTGTGATCAACACTCAGTTAGCACATCTGGCTGGGTATTGCACTCCCAGGTCCCTGTGATTAACATTCAGTTAGCACATCTGGCTGGGTATTGCACCCCCAGGTCCCTGTGATCAACACTCAGTTAGCACATCCGGCTGGGTATTGCACCCCCAGGTCCCTGTGATCAACACTCAGTTAGCACATCTGGCTGAGTATTGCACCCCCAGGTCCCTGTGATCAACACTCAGTCAGCACATCCGGCTGGGTATTGCACCCCCAGGTCCCTGTGATCAACACTCACTTAGCACATCTGGCTGGGTATTGCACCCCCAGGTCCCTGTGATCAACACTCAGTTAGCACATCCGGCTGGGTATTGCACCCCCAGGTCCCTGTGATCAACACTCACTTAGCACATCCGGCTGGGTATTGCACCCCCAGGTCACTGTGATCAACACTCAGTCAGCACATCCGGCTGGGTATTGCATCCCCAGGTCCCTGTGTTCAACAGTCAGATAGCACATCCGGCTGGGTATTGCACCCCCAGGTCCCTGTGATCAAGACTCAGTTAGTTTTACCATTGTGCCATGTAGACGGATCTGATTCTTTCTTGTGATTTTCTGATTAAACCATTCATAATTTGAGAGTCATATTTCATAAGGTTGTCTCAAAGAATATTCCGCACATTGGGGACTTTCCCCCTTGTAAGCCCCTTCGCCCCTAGACCCCACTATTGCGCCTGAATTATCTCAATTTTCAAAGAAGTAGTAATCTGTTAGTCAATTTTTTTTTTAGAATTTTCTTCTTTTCATTAGATTAATTTTGAATGTTGTGTTTAATTTTAAGCCATCTTGGGGTATCAAAAGTGAAATATCTACAGAGCTTTCTGAGGCTTCCCTAGATCACATTGGGGCCTTTAACTGGACCACTGGACTCCATGTCATTCCCGTGTGATACATGCACAATTGTGCCTTTGGCTACTGTGTGCTGCCCACCCCCTACCCACTTCTATTACCCACCCCATTACCCGTGTGATACATGCGCAATTGTGCCTTTGGCTACTGTGCACTGCCCACCCCTCACCCCCACCCACCCCCATGCCAAAAACTGGTGAAGCCACTGCTCAAACAAAATTAAATGTTAATTCACATATTTATTGCGATTTTTTCCTTCGTAATAGGTTTGGGTCATTCCATGTCAATTTAACAAGTGCATGACACCCACCATCTCAGATTTGCTTTCAAATTGACACATTTGTTTTCAAATTGACACATTTGTTTTCACATTTGTTGTCAAATTAACACATTTGTTTTCAAATTGACACATTTGTTTTCAAATTGACACATTTGTTTTCAAATTGACACATTTGTTTTTAAATTGACACATTTGTTTTCAAATTGTCACATTTGTTTTTAAATTGACACATTTGTTTTCAAATTGACACATTTGTTTTCAAATTGACACATTTGTTTTCAAATTGACACATTTGTTTTTAAATTGACACATTTGTTTTCAAATTGACACATTTGTTGCAAATCATGTAGCTAGAACACTCCCCAAATTTTAGCTTCATATTTGTATGGTTTTTGAAATATGGTCACTCATAGTCGGCCCATTTTTGGCCTATTTCATGGAAATGGTGGCCATTTTGAATTTGTATTAATTACAAAATTACATATAGCTTTTTGCCTGAACATGCTATAGCTCTAAACGTTGGTACCAGGCTATTTTTGAGGTGTAGAATTCAAATATTGGACTTACAAATCTCCCATGGTTAGCCTTAATGTTGAAATTTTCACTTGAACCCAATTTTTAAGTTTTTCAATTTTCAATAAATGGGCTTAATTTATGGACAAATTTCACCATGAGAACCACAATGTATTGGTCTAAGACTTTGCAGGTCAATAACATACACTATTATCATTAAAATATTTCAAAATAGTGATGGCTTTCTTTTCAATTTTTATTTTACAGCCATTTTAATCATCAGGGTGAAATTTCAAATATGTTGTGACCTTGAAACTTTTAACTTTTGAATTATTTCTTTAATCTGGATTTTTAACACTTTCTTTATCCCTATTGTGCATTCCTATAATCTATAAAAGCCAATTAATGATTAAATCTGGTTATATTTTACTTATACATGTACCTCTTATTTTTGACCACAAAAATGTAAAATTCATCAAATTTTACAATTTTTCTTAAATTGCCATTTTGGGGCAAAAAAAATATAATGAAGTGCAAAGAAACAAATACAATTCCTGTAAAATAAAACAGTAAAGTTCTATTTTGGCCACTCCAAAATATACCCAACAGTCATTTTTTTCACTTTGCATGAAGATTATGTGACAAACTAACATATTGAAGATGCTATTGAAAACCAACTTTCCAATCTAGAGCTCTAATGTGTGAGATACCGTTACTCACATACTATTGTTTCAGGATTTATGCTTTTTAATTACACATAGCTAAAAAGTTATATTTAGTTTTAAATTCCACAAAAATTGGCCATTTTCAAAACAAATTGCAATTTGTGCTAAATTACATTTTTAAAGATAAATAATGATCACTCAAAATAGGCACAACTTTGTGTAACAAAATAACATATCAAAAATGCTATTAAAAATCAAATATCCAATCTAGAGCTGTGAAATTTGAGATATTGTTACTTCATATATCATGATCTTAGCTTGTAACTTCTTAGTGGTATTACACATGGTTATATTTATATCTTAAAATCAACAACTTCACAAAAAATGGCTATTTTCAACAATTTTACTGTAAAAAAAAAAAAAACATGCCAAATTTCAAGCAATAGATAGTGGGTTACATGGCCTGTTGAATTGACATGGAATGACCCACATTATAGTGATATATATATTTATATATATATTTATATATAAATATATATATATATATATATATATATATATATATATATATATATATATATATAAATACATCGATATATATATATAAATATATATATATATTTTATATATATATATATATATATATTTATATATATATATATATATATATATATATATGTATATATATATATATATATATATATATATATAAATATATATATATCTATATATATATATATATATATATATATATATATATATATATATATATATATATATATATTATATATATATATATATATATATATATATATATATATATATATATATATATATAAACATACACAGTAGCTCAGATATGGTGGTTTGGAGGTATAAGTAAAATATTAACGAGATTTAATATTTGTTAAGCTTTTTATACACAATAGGGATAAAGAATGTGTTAAAAATCAGAATAATGAAATAATTCAAAAGTTAAATGTTTCAAGGTCACAATGTATCTGAAATTTCACCCTGATGAATAAAATGGCTGTAAAATAAAAATAGAAAAGAAAGCCATCACCATTTTGAAATATGTTAATAATAATGGTGTAGCTATTGACCTGCAAAGTCTTAGACCAATCCATTGTACTTCTCATGGTAAAATTTATACTTGAATTAAGCCCATTTATTGAATATTGAAAAACTAAAAAAATGGGTCAAGTGAAAATTTCAACATTAAGGCTTACTTTGGGGGGATTATTTTTGAATTTTACACCTCAAAAAATGGCCTGGTACCAACTTTTAGAGCCGTTGCATGTACATGCAAAAAGTGATATGTAGTTTTCTAATCAATACAAATTCAAAATGGCAGCCATTTCCAAGAAAATAGGCCAAAACCAGCCGTATTACAAAAACTAAAAAAGATATAAAGCTACAATTTTGGGGTTGTTCTAGCTACATGATTTGCAACAAGTTTGCAAATTCTCAAGCAAATCTGAGATGATGGGTGTCATTTTCACATTTTTCTGTTGAATTGACATGGAATGACCTGTTTTTGGGTCAGGTAAAAAGTCGCCACCTACATCCCCAGAGTAAGATGGTCCCGTATGACCATGTTAAGGACTGATATATCTATAAAGTGAACAGTAGAAAACTTGTGAGGAATCACGTTTTGAAAAATAACGATGTTGAGTTATCCTCACTCTAATCTATATTGGTGAAGTTGGATAGTCTTCCTTCCAATACTCGTTATTCTTTATAAGCCTTTGGCTCTCTAGAACAATCTTCAATAATGTCATTCAGGGATAAATCATCTTGTATTTTTTACTCATCTTTTTGTAGAGTTGAAAATCAAATTATTCCACTGGGTACAGTTCTTGCATACAATCAAGATTTCTGCTTATGTACGTTACCGGGCATTGGAGGAAATGTGAGTATTTGTTACACCATGCTTAATACACATTAGTCTTTCTTTGGCATGGCTTACAGTATGTCTCACCATGCTTTCATTGCAAAGATATATGCCCCACATACAGGTCACACTTTCATTGCAAAGATATACAGTATGCCCAACATATAGGTGAATCACAAATGGGACGAAGAGAAAGTCACATATCAACATGTGCCTTTTCTTATCAAAGGACCGGTTTGATTAGGGGGCTTGGTCTTACCAAAGACATTACATCATGTATGATGGTAACCAAAGACATTACATTATGTATGATGGTAACCAAAGACATTGCATCATATATAATGGCAACCAAAGACATTACATCATATATGATGGCAACCAAAGACATTACATTGTATGTGATGGTAACCAAAGACATTATATCATGTATGAAGGTAACCAAAGACATTACTTCATGTATGATGGTAACCAAAGACATTGCATCATATATGATGGTAACCAAAGACATTGCATCATATATGATGGTAACCAAAGACATTATATCATATATAATGGTAACCAAAGATATTACGTCGTATATGATGATGATAATAATATAAATAACTAAAGACATTATCATATATGATGATAACTAAAAGACATTACATCATATATCATGGTAACGTATATGATGGTAACCAAAGACATTACATGGTATATGATGGTAACCAAAGACATTATATCATATATGATGATAACCAAAGACATATCGTATATGATGATAACCAAAGACATTACATCATATATGATGGCAACCAAAGACATTACATCGTATATGATGGTAACCAAAGACATTACATCATATATGATGGTAACCAAAGACATTACATCATATATGATGGTAACCAAAGACATTACATCATATATGATGGTAACCAAAGACATCGTATATGATGACAACCAAAGATATTACATTATATATGATGATAACCAAAGACATTACATCATATATGATGGTAACCAAAGGCATTACATATATGATGATAACCAATCATATATGATGGTAACCAAAGACATCACATCATATATGATGGTAACCAAAGACATTACATCATATATGATGGCAAACAAAAACATTATATCATATATGATGATAATCAAGACATTGCATCATATATGATGGTAACCAAAGACATCATATCATATATGATGACAACCAAAGATATTACATCATATATGATGATGACTAAAGACATTACATCATATATGATGGTAACCAAAGATATTATATCATATATGGTGGTAACCAAAGATATTACATTAGATATGATGGTAACCAAGACATTGCATCATATATGATGGTAACATATATGGTGGTAACAAAGACATTATATCATATATAATGGTAACCAAAGATATTACATCATATATAATGGTAACCAAAGACATTACATCATATATCATGTATATGATAGTAACCAAAGACATTACATCATATATGATGGTAACCAAAGATATTACATTATATATGATGGTAACTAAAGACATTACATCGTATGGTATGATGGTAACCAAAGACATTACATCATATATGATGGTAACTAAAGGCATTACATATATGATGATAACCAATCATATATGATGGTAACCAAAGACATTACATCATATATGATGGTAACCAAAGACATTACATCATACATGATGGTAAATTTGTTCAAGATCTATGGACAGGTAAAAACAACTTGAGGTTATTTGGATGAAAATATGCTGTAAAGAAGAAAATAACAAAAAGGGTCATGAAAATTGTTTGCATAATAAATTATGCACACTTTTATATGAATTTCATGACATCACAAAGAGAAAGCCTATTATCCCCTCGCTAATGAAGTTGTTGAAGAGGGAATATAGCATCTTTACCGTTCCTTCGTCCATGTCCATCTGGCATCATGCATTGTTTAGCTACTGGGGAGCAAAAAGAGTTATGCCATTGGAAGGGAATTCAACTGTTTTTCTTGCTCGTTTGAATATGAATTTATATAATGGAGACCCTTGCCTCCAAAGAACTTGCTCACAAGGCATACTTACTGTTTAATAATCTTACACCATGATAAGCATAAGTCCAGCATTAACATTAAAATTGAGATTTATATTTTTGAAAATTAAATATTTGATGTTGCAGCTGAAGCTAATAAGTGACATAGCCACATTCCAACAATCTTCAAAGAAGTCAAGAAAGCAGGTTTTGAACTTTGTGGAGGAGACCACCTCTTCTTATCTGACCCACTGGAGAGTCCTCAGCTTCAACCCTCAGCTCAGGATGGAGACAGAGGGACTCCCAGTTCCAGTAAGAATCCATTTTGTTTGCTTTTCTCTCCTTTCTAAATTACTGAGTAAGAGATGTGTTGGGTCAAGTGTACACATATACCATAAGTTCAAAGCCTTAGATATTCTTTCTTTCAACCCAGTTTATTGATCCCAGAACGTTATCTTGCATCTTTTGCTGTCAAATCTTTCTCTTGCTGTGGTACTGAGATGGAATGAACTCTGCGCTTTCTTTGTTACTTCCAAGAAACTGTTCAAATTTGATTTCTCAGCAAACTCTTCTGAGCTTGGCATTCTAGAAATCTTTGCCTGATTGCTTAAAATTGGCTCCATATCTTGTGGTGCTTATGAGTATTGGGTATCAAAACTTCTACAAAGAGCCGTAAACAACTGGTTGTAGAGATTTTAAACTTCTACAGAGAGCCGTAAACAATTAGTTGTAGAGATTCTTCTATATGTTGCTGGCCCAAACTGGAATCATGTACCAGAATCTTTTCATGAGGAAATAAGCATCCTTACGAGAAATGGTTCATCAATCATTCATGGGTTTTGTACAAAGTCCTCCCAAGCATATAATGTATATTTAGGCTCAGCCAAGGACTAATCTGATTCACTCCACTGCACAGCAGTTGTGTGACTTGAGCTCCAGATGAATGACCTATTGTGTAACAGTAGCAGGCTGCTAACAAGTGAACTGTGAATAGACTATAAAGATGCTGTCAGTTTGAAGGTATAGATTACCCCTGTGTTGTGTATGGTGTAACAATAGCTGGTTGCTAGTCCGTGAATTGTCAAGAGTCTCTCGGTTGAATAGTGTGGATTGCCCTTGATTTTGAGAAAATTGAGGGTGTCGGGTTAAAGGTTTAAGGGCCAAAAATTCTGAATGTGATTTTGCATTTAAAAAAATATATATATTTAAAATATATATATATATATATAGTATCTTGATTATAAATGCTGATGGTTTCATGCCCAGCACCACGAGGGTTTATAAGCAGATACGTAGACAAATAATTCATATTATTTTAAGATGATTAATATGTAATTCAAATTTCTTCTCGTTATGCCTTTTTTCATATATAGGCCAACCAGAAGATAATATTCAACCACTGCAAAACAAACCAAGACCTGTGTGTCATCAGTGAAAAAGCTTTGAGGTAAGTTCATCTTGCACGTTCAGTGCTTCATCTGTAATCCTAACTTACTTTCAAAAGGAAGCAATCTTTGAACCGGTCGGTATACACAAGATATTACACAACTAGCATGGTTAACTTTTACTATTAAACCCTTTCATGAGTAATGTAATCGAGTGATCCTTGGATTGGGCACTTCACTGTTATCATCGTGTCAAGGTGAACCTCACATCATTTTTAGCTCGACTATTCATAACTTAACTTAACTTATGAATGATGTACAGTCATGTGACCTGGCATAGGGGTAGAGGACATATGTACTGTTCAAATGAGCATGGCATACTAATTAGCTTATTTGCATAACAATGAAAATATTTGTCAGGTTAAAGTTTTGGGTTCAAGTTTTCATAACTTATAAATGGTGTACATTCATGTGTGACATGGCATAGGGGTAGAAGACATGGGTACTGTTTAAATATGAGCATGATCGGGGGTTGTGTGCATACTAATTAGCCTATTTTTATAACAATGAAAATATTTGTCTAGTTAAAGTTTTGGGTTAAAGTTTTCATAATTTAAGTTATGAATGGTGTACATTTATTTAACTTGGCATAGGGGTACTGTTTAAGTGAGCATGATTAGGGAGGGTTTGTGTGTGCATACTAACTAGCTTACTTGCATAACAATACAAATATTTGTATATTGTCCCTGTTTTGACATAGTGGCGAATGTGCAAAAGTAGTTTTTTGTTTTGACATAGTGGCGAATGTGCAATTAAGATAGGTTAATTGCAAATTACTATGATTAACAAGTATCTGGTTTTTTGTGTTTGTGTCATTGATTATTTACAGTTAATGATTGATATTAATATGCCTTTAAAGACATTCGTCATTATGTCAAAACGAAAGAAATGCTTTTCCAGTCGATCCTACATTCACCACTATGTCAAAACGGACGATATGTGGTATCTCTTGAATTAAAGTGGGTATGATGATTTTTCTCAAAGAAATGATCATACAGTATATGTGAAGAGCATTGTTCACACTTAATGGTGAGGTAAAGTGTGCATTTCCTGCAATGTGTTTGACCTGAGATCAAAAATATATGGCTTACAGTATGACTTACTAACTTCACATTTCTAGTTTTGTTATGATATATATTCCTGACATGAATAGCAAACAAATTTTTGCCTTGCCATGAATAAAGCAAATAAAAGTTTTCTCACTTCTAAAGAATTTTAAACTAAGGGTTTGAGAAATATAAAGAATAAGCAGAATGTGGGGTAAAAGATGACATGATGATAAAGTAGCTGAGGGAATTAGGATGAGGTCATGTGGGACAGGGTGGAATTGTATGTAGGGCAGGGTGTGGTGGGATGTTGGTCAGGATGTGTTGGCATGTTAGAGAGGGTGGATTGGCATGTAGAACAGGGTGGATTGGCATGTAGAACAGGATGGATTGGCATGTAGAACAGGATGGATTGGCATGTGGAACAGGATGGATTGGCATGTGGAACAGGGTGGATTGGCATGTAGAACAGGATGGATTGGCATGTGGAACAGGATGGATTGGCATGTGGAACAGGGTGGATTGGCATGTAGAACAGGATGGATTGGCATGTAGAACAGGGTGGATTGGCATGTAGAACAGGATGGATTGGCATGTAGAACAGGATGGATTGGCATGTGGAACAGGGTGGATTGGCATGTAGAACAGGGTGGATTGGCATGTAGAACAGGATGGATTGGCATGTAGAACAGGATGGATCGGCATGTGGAACAGGATGGATCGGCATGTGGAACAGGATGGATTGGCATGTGGAACAGGATAAATTGGCATGTGGAACGTGTGGGTTGGCATGTGGAACGTGTGGGTTGGCATGTGGAACAGGGTGGGTCGACATGTGGGACAGGACGGAATGGCATATGGTGGGATGTCATCTGGATTTCAGTTGTGATGGCATGTGGGTCATGCAAGTGGTAGAATGACATATAGTATCTGGTTTTCATGTGCGATTGCATGGAGTATAGACTTGGGATGATATTTGGGACAGCTTGGGATGGAATGTGGGACAGTCTGGATTATGCGTTATTAGCAGTGAGGGGATTTGTATCAGTTCCAATATCTTGTTTGTCATACGTCAAGGAATATTGTTTGACATAATTTTGCTTTAATGTTATTGTACATTTTTTATGCTGCTTGACACACATATTTTCTTAAATTGGAAGTTGTATTACAATCCAGGGTGTAATTCTGGGAATGTGTAGGGGCTGGGGGAGGGTACAAGTTGGAAAGTGGGTTGAATGGCATTCTGTAAATGACTTTGGCAAGTCAGGGCCTCTCTTTTCTTTGTTATTCAATTGGTAGAACTAAAAGAGGTGTTGTAGTTATAAAGACTGCTAGGTTTTACATGTTTTCTGAGTCACTGAGTGAGGTAACCTTGAGCTTTTTTTTGTCTTAAAATATCTTGGAAAACTCGAAGATATTTTTAAGCTTTTAGTGCAAATGAAAATGTAAGTGCATCTTTCAAAGCTCAAGTAATTTGAAATCATCTGCCCCTGCTACCTTATTTCTGTATATACTTCCCTCTATAAGCTTATTCTCTATACTAGCTTTGAATAGTCGAGCATACTGTCCTTCGACAGTTCGAGTTACAAATTTTAGTAGGATTTGTTTGCTATTTTCTTGGATTTTAATGTCACTTTCTTCCACATGATTTCAGTAGAAATAATTAGTTGCCCTGGTAGAGGAACAAGAGTTATATAACTATTCCCCATTAACCCTACCTTCATATTACTTTTCCCCCTAAGCCCTACCTTCATAACAATTCCCCTTAAACCCACCTTCACATTACTATTCCCTCATAACCCTACCTTCATAACAATTCCCCTTGACCAATTCAATCAATCGCCATAAGCCGGCTCGTTGACGCACTCCTCAGGGTCATTGAATATGATGTGTCTGGCTGATGTTTTTGAAGTAGAATTCGGGACCACCCTGCAGTAGCCAGATCAGATGCAGACAATCCACTCCAACTTTTCAGGCCATCCATCCACCTGGCACGAGGGCGCCCAGCATATCTTCTGGTACCAGAGGGAAGGCCTGACATCATCATCCCCTTCACCCTACCTTCATATTCCCCTTTAACCCTATCTTCATATTACTTCCATCATATACCATAAGTGACAAATTTCTTCTTGTCCTGTAAGCTTCCATAAACAATTTGCTTTGCAAATCAATGTTTGATTTATTTTCCATACAGTACTCAATTCGGCTTCGAATACGAAGCAGTGGCCTACACTGACTTGGATTCCCACAGGGCTGAAAAAGAGGTCAATCATTGGCTGATAAAATCTGGACATCCCAGCAATCCAACGGAACTCGCTACAACGCTTCATGTTGGAGAGCAGCAGTGACAAGGACTGTATATATATTAGACATAGTTCAACGAAATATTTCTCAAATCAAGTGAAACGTATCGTGACTTAAGAATGTTTCAGATTGATGTCTTATGCGCTAAGTGATGAACAAGCATTTGGGAGAATCTTAGCTATTTTAAGGACAGTGACAAATAATTTGTAGGATAGTATATATTTTTGGAAATCTATTAATGATGTTGTATTCATCAACAGTGATAAAGATACCAAGCCAGTAAAAACTCCTATATTTTTGCTATCCAAGATTATTTTCAGGAATCAAACAGATTGATTTCCTAAGATATTAAATCTTCTTTATAAAACAATCCAGTAGCATATTGGTTACATTATTTCATTCCAGTTTCAGTGTTTTTCTATGTTTAATGTGTGTTCCAAGAATAATCACGACAAATGTATGTACAGCAATGCTTGAGTATGTTTTATGTATGCATCAATTAGTCAGTGACATGGGCAGAACTCTTAATCAAATGTCAAACAAGAACAAACATATTGGAAAATAAAACAATAACATAATTTCAAATTGGCAAGGAATTATCCCGAATCAACCCAAATTGAGGGATATAGTTGCTTCCCAATTGAGGTATGCATCAATTAGTCAATCTCACGTGGACAAAACTCTCAACTTAATCAAATGACAAACATATTGGAAAATACAACAATAACATTATTTCAAATTGGCAAGGAATTATCCCGAATCAACTCAAATGGAGGGAACCAACTGAGGGATATAGTTGCTTCCTAATAGAGGTATGCATCAATTAGTCAAACAAGAACAAACATATTGGAAAATATAACAATAACATAATTTCAAATTGGCAAGGAATTATCCCGAATCAACAAAATGGAGGGAACCAATTGCTTCCCAATTAAGGGATATAGTTGCTTTCGATTAAGGTATGCATCAATTAGTCAATCTCACGTGGACAAAACTCAACTTAATCAAATGTCAAACAAGAACAAACACTAGAAAATAAAACAACATAATTTCAAATTGGCAAGGATTTATCCCAAACCAACCCATATGGAGGGACCCAAATGAGGGATATAGTTGCTTTCCAATTGAGGGATATAATTGCTTCCCAATTGATAAACTAGTTGCTTCCCAATTGAGGGATCTAATTGCTTCCCAATTGAGGGATCTAATTGCTTCCCAATTGAGGGATCTAATTGCTTCCCAATTGAGGGGTCTAATTGCTTCACAATTGAGGGATGTTAGCAGGTAGATGGTGGGGACAAGGTTTATTTGCCTGCCACAAGAAAAGTCTTGGAACTCAATGAAAACAGACACAAGGGCCCTGATCATTTTTGGGGGTTTTGTATTATAGTCTTTGCACATTCAACACGAATCGACAGTGATAGCATTTGCCCGATAAGTTACATCCTGATTTGTTTATAGTGGAAAAAATTTGTGCTGTTGGAGTTAATCAATTTTAATTTCTATTTCATCATTTTGATTTCTATTTCATTGACATATTTTTCAGAGTTCAAATCGATTGTCACTAAGAGCTTTTTATTAACACTACAACCTTCTACCACTGCTGGTAAACCAATTGGGACACCCACATGGATAGCAAACTTTACAACATCCAACTCACCACCTCTCCGGTCTCAGAATAGGCCACACCCACTTCTTTCACTCCCACCTCCTTAACAACTCCCACCAACGTGCTCTGCAATAAGTGCAAAGGGCTTGTCACATCCTCATAATTTTCCTGCTCCTCACCACTCCCCCTTCAAATCCATTGCTGATCTCTTCTGCAAACAATCTCCTTTTAAAATCTTCTCCTAACATCACACAAACTGCTACAACTTATCTAAACTCCGTCCGTACCCAATTCCAACTCTCCTCATCCTCTTTCCACCTCTGACAATGTAAATCTCTCTGACACAGTGTCATGGTGCCGTTAAACCTCCCCAAACAAAACAAATTAAAACCTTCATTAACCCCGAGGCAAGTGGCTCTACATGGACCGATAGACACTAACGTAAGACGGTTATCATCCAGACAATGAACATCAGTTGAATCTTTCTCAAAATAAACTAAAAATCTTTAAACTGCCACATATAAGCTTCCTAACTTACCTATTAAAAACTATGCATATCAAACTTTTTCCTAGATTAATACAGACCCTGGAAGAAAAATCTGAAACCAAGCTTGGCTTCACTACTTCTTTTTTCACCCATGCACCTCCTCTCTCGATCCCAGCTTTCTGACTTTTAGTTCTTGTATTTCTCTCATTCTCCCTGTTTTCTTTCCTTTCTACCTCTAGAATGATCTAACCTCTCAGGTACAATTTAAGCCTCGTTGTCGTGGTGCCGTTAAGCCCTCATCAAACAAACAAACATTCACTACTTAATGGTTTTCTAAATCCTGCTAGCTGCTGTTGTGAGATTTTTGGGGCTACCTGAAAATCTTGGCATCTAAAACCAATCTCACTACTTAACAATGGTTTTCTTAATCCTGCTAGCTGCTGTTGTGAGATTTTTGGGGCTACCTGAAGATCTTTGCATCTGAAACCAACCTTGGCTTCACTACTTAACAATTGTTCTTATTACTGCAAGCTGCCGTTCTGAGGTTTATGGGGGGGAAGGGACTACCTGAAGATCTTTGCATCTGAAACCAACCTTGGCTTCACTACTTAACAATGGTTTTCTTAATACTGTAAGCTGCCATTTTGAGGTTTATTAGAGAAGGGAGGAGGGGTGGGGGCTACCTGAAGATCTTGGCATTTGAAACCAACCTTGGCTTCAATACTTAACAATGATTTTCTTAATGCTGCAAGCTGCCATTTATAGGGGAATACCTGAAGATCTTGGCATCTGAAACCAACCTTGGCTTCACTACGTAACAATGGTTTTCTTAATGCTGCAAGCTGCCATTTTGAGGTTTATAGGGGGGGGGGGGAGGGGGAGCTACCTGAAGATCTTGGCATCTGAAACCAACCTTGGCTTCAATACTTAACAATGGTTTTCTTAATGCTGCAAGCTGCCATTTTGAGGTTTATGGGGGCTACCTGAAGATCTTGGCATCTCAAACCAACCTTGGCTTCACTACTTAGCAATTGTTTTCTTAATACTGTAAGCTGCCATTTTGAAGTTTGTGGCTGTGGGAAGAGGGGGGGGGGGGGGCTACCTGAAGATCTTGGCATCTGAAACCAATCTTGGCTTCACTACTTAACAATGGTTTTCTTGATCGCTGCAAGCTGATAGTTTGTGGGCTACCTGAAGATCTTGGCATCTAAAAGCGACTCCAGTTGCTTGATGGTTTTCTTGATCGCTGCAAGCTGAGGTTTTTGGATTACTTGAAGATCTTGGCATTTGAAACCAACAACAGCTTCTTCTTCAGATAGCTCATTTGCTGTAGCTCCTGTGATTGTGAAACTTGCTTCCATTCCCAAAAATGAATCTATAACAAACCATGAAAAATTACAGGATTAGTTCAGTGGTTCAACTTTTATAAAATGCGGATAAACAGGCACCAAAGGTGATGAAAATATTCAGAATCGTATTCCATTATATAAAGGATTAGTTTAATGGTCAAGCAAGTCAATCTTATATGAAAGAAGATATAAAAAAAAATGAACTAATTCTTCAAATTGGCTTATTTGAAATCATTATATGCAACACAAAATCCTTAATTGGTCCAGGAGATGTCATGTATATAGAAAGCAAAATAAGCATTGGCCTAATGGCCCATATGGATTTCACTTTTTGAACTAATTTTCTGTGAGAAATTTTATCAAAGTTTCTCAATGATATATATCTCTGAAAACAGGATCATTATTTGTCATTTGACTATGACTGGTAAAACTATCCCTAACATGCAAGAAGTCACTGCATTTGAACAATTTCATGGCTTGGTTTGGTTTGTTGATGTTTAATGGCACAGTGACAGTCAGAGTCAAATGTGCAAAGAGGGTGTTAATAAATAATGGTGTAAGAGTTAGGATAGTGAGGAGATGGAAGGTTTGTGGGGGAGATAAGGGGGAAAAGCTGATTGTGGGAAAAAAATGTAGGTAAAAAGAAAGGGGTGTGTAAGGTTAGGTGTAGAAGGGGAGGAGATTTTATGTGGTGGAAGAGGTTGTTGCGGAGGAAGTTGATGATGTTTGAGGAAGAATTGTTTTCGAATAGGTCCGAGATTGAGGAGAGAAGAGATCTGGAGTTCTGGTATAGGGGACAGGTTAAGAAAATATGCTTGATGGAGAGATCCATGTTGCAAGTGGGGCAGAGAGGTGCAGGGGAGCCTGGTAAGAGATAGGAGTGAGTGAGAGAGGAGTGGCTGGGGGGTGTTGGTCCCCACTTTGGGTTTAATGGTGTGAAGTTTATTACTGATTTTGTAATTCCAGAAGTTTTGCCAGGTTTTGTTGATGTAGTTGGAGATGGAGAGACGGAGGCCTGAGTGTGGAATAGGAAAAGGAGAGATGTTATTTGACAAAGCTTTGATGGCGGCTTTGTCTGCTCTCTTGTTGCCAAAGATGCCGACGTGGCTGGGAATCCAGAAAAAGATCATTTTTTTTCCTAGGGAGGAAAGAGTGTGGAGTTAGTTGAGGATTTGTAGAATGAGAGGGTTGGGCCAGAGCATGGTGAGGATGCCAGTGAGGACGGATTTAGAGTCAGAAGATGACGAAACGGTGGCGGAAAGAGTGTACTATGAAGTTTAAGGCTAGGAGGAGGGACTTCGCTTCGGCAGAGTAGATAAAGGTGCCATTGGGTAACCTTGAGGGTAAGAGACAGGACAGGCAGCAGCGGCTGCAGAGGAGCCTTCCCATGTGGAGCTGTCAGAGAAGAGGAAGGGGTAGTTTAATGATTAATATTACTTTATTCACACGTTATAATACCCTACGTTAAATTCCATTTAAGTATATACATGAATCTGGAACAGAATGGAAATAGCTTCCTTCCCCATTACGAACATCTAGCTCCCCCTTCTAAAAAAAAATCTTCAGGTTTAAAAAAATGAATTTGAATAGAAATGCAGTTGACTATGTCAGTCAAATGGCATTCCTAGACAACTTGAATAGGGGGAGGGGCAACCAGAATTTGCTTACCAATTTACCAACAAAATATATATTTTAACCAGACATCGCAAATGATACAAATTCTCTCGCCTCTTATAACATGCTCTCCACCCTTTGTCACACCTGCCATCTCACATCCCTTCCTACAGGAAATCATACATGAAATCCTGATGCCATTCCACCACATGACCCATATGCCATCACACCTGCAATCAAGATGACATCTCACCATATACCTTGCCACCCTGTCCCATATACCATGCCAATCTGTCCCACATGCCATCCCTCCGTGTACCATCCCTCCGTGTACCATCCCTCCGTGTACCATCGCTCCGTGTACCATCGCTCCGTGTACCATCGCTCCGTGTACCATCCCTCCGTGTACCATCCCTCCGTGTACCATCCCTCCGTGTACCATCCCTCCGTGTACCATCCTCCGTGTACCATCCTCCGTGTACCATCCCTCCGTGTACCATCCCTCCGTGTACCATCCTCCGTGTACCATCCCTCCGTGTACCATCCTCCGTGTACCATCCCTCCGTGTACCATCCCTCCGTGTACCATCCCTCCGTGTACCATCCCTCCGTGTACCATCCCTCCGTGTACCATCCCTCCGTGTACCATCCCTCCGTGTACCATCCCTCCGTGTACCATCCTCCGTGTACCATCCCTCCGTGTACCATCCCTCCGTGTACCATCCCCTCCGTGTACCATCCCTCCGTGTACCATCCCTCCGTGTACCATCCTCCGTGTACCATCCCTCCGTGTACCATCCCTCCGTGTACCATCCCTCCGTGTACCATCCCTCCGTGTACCATCCCTCCGTGTACCATCCCTCCGTGTACCATCCCTCCGTGTACCATCCCTCCGTGTACCATCCCTCCGTGTACCATCCCTCCGTGTACCATCCCTCCGTGTACCATCCCTCCGTGTACCATCCCTCCGTGTACCATCCCTCCGTGTACCATCCCTCCGTGTACCATCCCTCCGTGTACCATCCCTCCGTGTACCATCCCTCCGTGTACCATCCCTCCGTGTACCATCCCTCCGTGTACCATCCCTCCGTGTACCATCCCTCCGTGTACCATCCCTCCGTGTACCATCCCTCCGTGTACCATCCCTCCGTGTACCATCCCTCCGTGTACCATCCTCCGTGTACCATCCCTCCGTGTACCATCCCTCCGTCCATCCTCCGTGTACCATCCCTCCGTGTACCATCCCTCCGTGTACCATCCCTCCGTGTACCATCCCTCCGTGTACCATCCCTCCATGTACCATCCCTCCATGTACCATACCACCCTGTCCCACATGCCATTCCATCCAAACCAACATCCTATCCCACCCTGTCTCACATGCCATTCCATCCAAACCTACATTCTATCCCACCCTGTCCAATATGCCATGCCACCTAAAATCCAGATGACATTCCATCCTGTCCCACATGCCAACCCACCCTGTCCTACATGCTATGACATCCTGCCTCATATACCATGCCAATCTGTCCCACATGCCATCCCTCCATGTACCATCCCTCCATGTACCATTCCTCCATGTACCAACCCTCCATGTACCATCCCTCCATGTACCATCCCTCTATGTACCATCCCTCCATGTACCATCCCAGCCTGTCCCACATTTCATCCCAGCCTGTCTCACATTTCATCTCACCCTGTCTCACATTTCATCCCACCCTGTCCAACATTTCATCCCACCCTGTTCCATATTTCATCCCATCCTCTTCCCCATGCCATCCCACCCTGTTCCACATTTCATCCCACCCTGTTCCCCATGCAATCCCACCCTGTTCACATTTCATTCCATCCTGTTCCCCATGCCATCCCACCCTGTTCCACATTTCATCCCACCCTGTTCCCCATGCAATCCCACCCTGTTCACATTTCATTCCATCCTGTTCCCCATGCCATCCCACCCTGTTCCACATTTCATCCCATTCTGTTCCCCATGCCATCCCCACCTTCACCCCAATTCCTACATCTACCAATCATTATGCCATCTTCCACCAAACATTCTTTCCTCTTAACTCCCATTCCCCCCATTTCTACCAACCCAACATGCCACATTCATCTACCAAACCCCTTAACTTGCCATCTTTCATTGATTTACCATCCTCCATTAATTTACCATCCATTCATTTACCATCCTGCATTCACCTACCACCCTCCATTTCCCAACATGCCACATTCACCTATCAAACCCCTTTACTTGCCATCATCCATTCATTTACCATCCTCCATTCACCTACCATCTTCCATTCACCTACCATCTTCCATTTCCCAACATGCCCCAGTCACCTAATATCCTGCATTCACCTACTACCCCAACCCACCTTTTGACATCTGCTCATCTACCAAATATACTCATTATCTAACTTATCATCCCAACCTTCACTTATTCCATTGCATCACAGCTCCCCACCACTTAAGTTAAATCTGACACTCACAAGATAGACAAGCTCAACTTTTTCCCTTTATAAACCAGAAAGGGCTGATCTATTTTACCAAATCAGAATGAAAATTAATTGCAGATTAATTTGGAGATTAATCTAAGACTGGTCTACTATGTTTCCACTCCATTCAAGCAAAGACTTAAGTTTTTTTCTTATTCATTCCCAAGACACTTAATTATAAATTCTATTTAGTCATCAGCTCAATAGTTCAACTTTTTTTTTCATACCAGAACAAATATTTTAATTGCTATTCAAGTCTGGAATGCATTTGTTCTTTCAAAGCAAGTCTCCTTTATATAAATTTCTTTTTATAAATATAGATGAAATTCATTTCAGAGGACGAAAATCTTTTGTTCCCCAGTAGCTGAACAATGCATCTTAATGTTAGTAGGAATTTATATAGCCCTGCAAACTAATATCAAAATAATAATCAGCAGCGCTGTACATACATACATAGAAATTATAAATACACATCCACGCACAATTACCAAAAAAAAAAACAAAGATGGAATTAAGAACTACATGAGACAATGGATGTTGTAAAGATGCAATATCCCCTCTTCACCAACTTCATTAGCGAGGGGATAGTTATCAATACTGATTATCATAGTAACTTCTCTGCAGGAAATCTTCCTAACTCACATATTTTCCACACATAGGAAATTGTTTTTCTGCTCATTACAATCTCTACAACAATGACTAAGCTGAGGGATTTATCTTCATTTCAAAACAGTAGTACAAATAAAACTGCACCCAGTCATTCATGGGAGATAAAATGTGGTAAATCTTTTATGCAATGTGTCCTTTATGCTGATCATGTGTTTTGCAAGTAAGTTCATTCAGTGCTACTTTTTCATCTTAATTTGACCAATTAAACAGAATGTCTTTTACAATCGATGTTGCTTCAGGTTTGGGCTCTTCCTTGTTATACGTGGCTGCTCTTTATTATACTTGGCTGCTCTTCATTATACTTGGCTGCCCTTCATTATACTTAGCTGCTCTTAATTATACTTGGTTGCTCTTCATTATACTTGGTTGCTCTTCATTATACTCGGTTGCTCTTCCTTATACTGTACTTGGTTGCTCTTCATTATACTTGGTTGCTCTTCATTGTACTTGGTTGCTCTTCATTATACTTGGTTGCTCTTCATCATACTTGGCTGCTCTTCATTATACTTGGCTACTCCTCCACGACTTGTGGGCAGAGGATAGGAAAACTGGGCTTGGGTCAGTAAATAATCAGGTTTGCTTACACTAAGGCCTATAATTTTGCTGTGAAATTGGCAATTTTTCACACATTTTGAGCTTTTTTCCCTCACGTTTTTGAATTTTTTTGATAGAAATCTAGCTGCTTTATACTGCTGGATGCCTCTACTTCTCTAAATAAATCTTATTTTGTCTCTTTAACACATGAAAAATTGAGAATTAACACAAACCCCATTATTTGCTGGCCTAATTTTTTCCATCAAAACACCCAAAATAGCAGTGTTTCTGCTTCATGTGGCTTCAGCCAGACCATGCATGGTCCCTCACATGCTCTCATGATGGTGCCTTTGATATTGGTATGTCCACTAATCATATGTTCACCCCCTCCCCCTTAATTTTAAAATGCTCTCATTACCATAAATCTCTCTTGTAAACACATGATCAAAGCTACTTATACTAAACCAGTGGGTATGTAAACTCTATGGGCCCAAGAATTTACTACATTTTTGTGGCTTCCGTCTTAGAAATAACACATACAGGGTATAATGTTGTAATAGGGCCCCAAACATAAATTTTCCCTTGGACCACCAATGAATTGGGACATGTGTTTATCAGCACTATGACTGCAGACTAGCCACCTGCAGTCAAGGCTTGATAAGTTTGGGCACCACACAAGCTTCCCCAGATGAGGAGTTAAAGGCCAATCTGACAGAGAATTCTTACATCTACCACTTTGTATCCAAGTATCTGTAGCTGCCTCTTCTTCATGACATGAGCGCCGACCAATTCCTTGGAATTCAGCCTGTAGTGTCTTGGCAGGTGAACTAGCACTGCAATTCTACAAGATGAAAAACAGCTTGGTTAGTTTCATCTGCTACAGATACTGTCAAAACTATACACAAGTTGAATATATTCTATTAGATAATGCAGATTCAAATATCATTGTTTGTCAACACAGAGAAATCTGTAAATTTCCTACAAATATATATGTGACCGACTTTTTCATTTTAAACAGCTTCTATTTTCAAAATGGATTTCTATATTCAAAATGGATTTCTATTTTCAAAATGGATTTATACTTTCAAAATGGATTTGTTTTCAAAATGGATTTCTATTTTCAAAATGGATTTCTATTTTCAAAATGGATTTCTATTTTCAAAATGGATTTCTATTTTCAAAATGGATTTCTATTTTCAAAATGGATTTCTATTTTCAAAATGGACTGGAATAAATCCTTCACATTACCATTATACTCCTTTTTCTGGTACTTAATAAACTCTGTACCAGAACAGCTAACAAATATTTTGATAGCTATTCTGGTACAGAGTTTATTAAGTAGCTACAAAGGAGTGTAATGTGAAGGCTTTATGTCAGTCCATTTTGAAAATAAAAATCCATTTTGAAAATAGAAGCTGTTTTTATTTAGGAAAATTGATAATTAAGAACCCTTATCTCATCAATTTGAATAGAAATACTTGTCAATAACTATAACATGTGTACATAAACAAGAGTCACAGCATCTGAAATATGAAAAAAATTATTGATGCATTTGAAGAGCAAATAATGTACACCTGAATAGATTACCGTGTTCAACATCTATGGATTTATTTAGAAAACTCAAATTGAACTTCAAGGTGACAGCTGTAATCATCATTTGTCTTCTTGTTTTCTTTAGATATGCCAATTATGTTGAGGGCTTTTAATCTTAGAATAATATGGAACTGATAAAATTCATGCTTGAAATGTTTCTATCACGTGCTCTGTGCACTCGACGTGATCCGTAGACATATAAGCGGTGTGGACCGCATACAGAGTACCTAAACAAGCATGATCTTTTGTTTTTGAAGGCGCTCACACAATCTTCGCTTCGGGGAGGTACCACTGAGAAAATTGCCAAAATTAAATCTAACGACACAATCTGATGTTAATTATGTCTGTATTGTGACATGTGACAACAAACACATTTTTCACTTTGAAAGCAAAATTTTATTAGAAATATCTGTCAGTGACCTTTTTTTTTTATATTATAGATTTTCAAATCTAATTATCATACATACAATACTGACATATGGTTAGTTTTATTATTCACGCAAGAATACAATTTTGAGTAGAAAAGTCTAAAAATTTGCAAATAACACTTTTTCTTGACAATTAAGGCAAAGTCTGTGATGTATCACAAAGTGAACTTTCACAAAGGCAGTAAAGATAATTGCATAATGTTTAGGGGAATTCCAAATCACTGAAAATCAATTTGATGTACCTCATTTTCTTTCATACTGCCTTTTGGGGAGGTGTATCTTTGATTGAAATGGTAAGACCCAGGTGGGTAGGGGGTAGGCATGCCTGGCTATAGAGAAGACGTTGTTGGCTTTGGGGAGGTGGGAGTGTATCCAAATTCCCGAGGGAGGGGGATGTGTTTGTTGAGATTGAAGAGGTTGGTGAAGGAAGGAGAGCGGGTAGAATGGAAACAAGAGTTTTAAGGGTCAGTGAGAATGCGAAGGGTGAAGGAGAGGCCAGTCTTGGTGCTCCTGAGGTCTAGAGGGAGTTCATTTGCTCAAACGTGAGGACTGATAATGGGGGTGGTTTGGATGGCACCCAGGCAGATCCTCAGGGCTGTGTTTTCGATGACCTTGATGTGTCTCAGATAGAGTTTGCGGGCAGAGCCGTAGATAAAATTGCCGTAGTCTAGCTTAGATCTGAGGAGGGAGTGATATAAGGTGAGCACAAAATCAAAAAGTTGTAGAATGGCAAATTTCTAACCAATTTCGATAATCAGAGATTCCCATCAATCTTAAGCAATGTAGCTTATGTTGCCTCTACATATCCTTACACATTTTGTTGTCAAATCAACATAAATTAAGCCCAGAAGTGTATGTGTGATGCAATGGGCGGGATTTGCCTATCGAAAGTGGGAGAGGGGGCAAAGTCAAAATCATGCTAAAGATGCAAAAAATCACCATACAAAAGATACAAATTTGGAAAAAAGTGGGAGGGAAAATTCCCCTCTGCACTCCCCCACCCCCCCCCACCCCCCCCCCTCCTTTTCAAATCCTGCCTATGTGTGATGTCATCAATGAGCACACGACTCTTGAATGCCAAGATGCAAGCTAATTCACCCCGAACATACTTTGCACCCTTTTTCTACCGATATACATTTTACACATCGTTATATCGAAATTGCTAATTAAAGCTATTTAGCAAATATTGCCTCTGCATATATCCCTAGGATATCAATCCTGTTGTCACATCAACAGAAATTAGATGAGACAAAACTTCACTTAGAGAATTGTATGTAATAGTTCACTGCTCTTAAATGCATACTCGTCCACCCCAAACAAGGCACCCTGTTCCTTATCAATATAACATTTTCATACATTGCTAATTGGACATAAAAAGTGACCACCTGCCTAGTCTTATCTCATTCTGCTTGAGGTCAGCTAGACCATGATATGTTTGATTCTGCACCAATCTCAAATAAACACTGCTCTTGTGTTGAGAAACAAATGGTTATATGTAGCTGCTGTTATTCATGGTTAACTGACTATTATTCTTTAAATGCTGAAAAATTATTTATCTATTTTTTTAGTTATATGGCTAATGAGAAGTGATGCAAAAATTTGTGACACATTTAATAATTTTCAACAAAATATCTTGAAATTTTTAAGTCTTCATGAATGCATGTGTTTTTCACTAAACTTTAGATTGGGGATATATAAAATGCTCGGTCAAACACAGCTGTTTCCTTCAAAACATCTTGGTGGATCGAATCAAAAATGATGGATTTACCTTAAGGCAGTCTGCTCGTTCTTATATATTAAACAAATTTGCATAAAAATGACAAACTAACACCTGAAGTAAGTTGTAAATGGTTCATTGAATGTTTGTTGGTTTCATGCAGGGGTTTTTACTTTGCTGTAGCCCTTCACAATTAAGCGCTACTCCTGCTGAGTACCAAGATAAGAAATCATGCATACAATGAAAATGAAACACAGAACAGATGAGCCCTACTGAAAAATACTACATATATCTTAATAAAGTCATTTGGAAATTCAATAAAAACAGAACAGTGGAACAGAAGGGCTTCTTACAATTTTGAAAGACAGAAATGAGTAAAAAGATAATATCCAGGATAGTTTGGATGCAATGTTTATATTATGGTTTAGAGTGTCAGTGATGCAGGAGCTCAACACACAACCTGATATCACATGACTTGTGCATCCCAACAAATCTTAACAGGCATCAACAAAGGCTCATTCATTAGCTGAATTATTGTCGATAAGTGTATAGATGTGTATGAGTCCCTCTATTGGCAGAGGGGTGTGTCCTACAGCAAAAGAGTCCTATCACCTGTGGGCACTGGATAATATACAAATTCTTTCACAATGAATTTATCCTTCAACATTCATAACTGACATCTAAATCATAATATTTCAGGCTGCTCGATAAATTTGTGCAGTGCAATGAGAAGGAAAAGAATTAGTCCTGTGGTGTGTAAAAGCTAAACAAAGGTCATTCCCAATATTCATATGAATGTTTTGCTTATAGTTTGTATTCTTGTTTAATATCATAAAGGTATGTTTTAATTGGTACAGCTTGTTGGTGGGCCTTCTACAGCCCTCACGGAAGCTAGGTCATTGAACGATGAAAGACCGCCTTTAATAAAATGCTATAATTAGCTTGTTTTCGCTCCGCTCCCGAGATATGATATTATAGAAACCTGCTGCGATGACGCACATGCCAATACAGAAGGTCAATTATTCAATATACTTTTTCGTTTCATTATTTGAAGGTAAACAATAAAAAACGAGTAGATTAGAGCTGGAACCCCACAACCAGACTTGCGTGTGGGCTAAACATGCAGTCTGTCACTCCTATAGTCCAGGGGGAGTTGCCCTTGTGTTTTGACTGACAGGGATCGACCCTCCCAGATGCTGTTGGTATACATGTATTACAAATCAAAACATTCATTAAACGATTTGTTTTAAAAATCATGTTCTCAACATTACTCTTTGTACTTTTAAGGATTAGTTCAGACCTGCCTTCAGACTGGTTGATTTCTTCCAAAGACACATCATTGTGCCCACTTTCATTTAGGCTAGGCCTTTTAAGTTCCTTTCAGGAAATATTTAGCTTTCCACCATTTTCTTTTCATGCCAGAAACCAATTATGTTGATTTTCTTTAATAACAGAAAGCACTACTTAATAATTTGACTTTCTTCGAGTTCAGAAAATTAATTTATTTGTTTCCTTTCAGGGCATAAATTTATTGTTCAGCACATCCCATTGGAAAGTTTTAATTAAATTTTGACAGATCTCACCCTAAAATATCCCTGCCCCTCTATTTCAGCCGGTCTCTCTTCCTTAGTGTCTCAAAGTTAATCACTTCTACCAAAAGCAGTAACAAAACCACATCCCAAATTTAATCAAAATCCAATCATCAATTCCTGAGATTTGTTGATGATAGATAGACAGGACAAACAGACAGGACAAACAGACAGGACAAACAGACAGGACAAACAGACAGGACAAACAGACAGGACAAACAGACCGGACAAACAGACAGGACAAACAGACCGGACAAACAGACAGGACAAACAGACAGGACAAACAGACAGGACAAACAGACAGGACGAACAGACCCGACGAACAGACCCGACAAACAGACAGGACAAACAGACAGGACAAACAGACAGGACAAATAGACAGGACTAACAGACAAGACAAACAGATAATCGAACCTCTGTCCAACTTCATTGGAACTGAAAACGGAGGTAAAGATAAATTAATTTACATAAAATAGATAAATATGCATAACAAATGTGCATAAACATGTGTAATAATACCATCAAATGGTTTATTTTTAGCTGTTTTTGACCCCAGTTTAGGTTATGTTGCTACATCAGCTATATGTTCATAGAACCTAAATAGATGTTAAGATCTCAGAGAAGATTTTCAGCTTTGAAGTAGTTTACTCTGCTACCATGAATGACATGTTGCAACAACCCTTTTGATCAACGAATTCAACAAATTCAACTCCATAAAGCAAAAACTGAAATGTGCATTTTTCATTCTTTTTAGGCACTAAGGTTTGCCACAACTGGCCTAAAGGTGCTAAAATGATGAACAAATATTATTACGTAAAATAAAACGTTTGGTCAGTATCACCATTAAGTACACATCCTTAAACTTAAATTAAAAACAAATTGACCAAACTGTCAAAGCTTGATATATCATGGGGAGTGAATGCCGTTTTACTTCAAGATCAAGCAGATCTGTTTTTGAATATAACACATTCACCTTGTGAGTTATGGCTTGTCAAAGTTTATATTTAAAGGATTAGTTCAGGGGTCAAGCAAGTTTATATTTAAAGGATTAGTTCAGGGGTCAAGCAAGTTCATCTTATATGAAATAGGATTTCAAAGGAAAACAATTTGTGAAGAGCACATTTAAAAATCTTTTTTATTTTTTATTTTTCCACAACATATTGTCATATCATTACAGAAGAGTTTTATTTACAAATATAATATGAAATGTACAAAATATGTACAGTATATACAGAAGAATTTATGTGGATGTGAAAGGAAGTGTTGCATAAAAACTCTGGTGAGCTTAACTGGGTACAAGACTCCCAAATTACAAAACAAAAATGATAACAAATATGGTAGTACAAAATTCCCCTACCCCACACACCGACAGATATAATCAAAGCCATGGGTCCCCATCTCCCCTCCCCCTTCCACCCCCCCCCCCCCCACACACACACAATCCAAGGTATAGTAAGGATGTAAGTATTTAACAGTAAAAGGGAATGATTAAAAACAAATCAATAGTTTATGATGCATTTACGTTTAAGGGTTTTTCTAAAACGGACCAGGGATTTGCAGCTTTGTACGTCAATTGAAAGGGAATTCCAGGACTCTATTACACGGTTGCACGAATGAAATATTATAAAGTTGGTGGGACAGGGAACACAATAGATGTTGTTTGATTGACGGGTATTGTAGTTGTGCGTGTCTTTGTTTGTCCTAAAAATCTCTATAAAAAGTGGCGGAAGATTATTGTTAGCAGCCCTGTAAGCAATGGTAGCAAGATTGATGTTTAATGAAATCTGGTAGTTTAAAGACAAAAATAAATTACAAGTAAAAAACTGTCACGATAATAAGCATTGGCAATATGTCGGATGACCCGTTTTTGTAAGATATAGTTGCACTTAACCAAATACTGCAATAGTAAGATAAATGAGGTAAAATAAGTGTTTGATACAAGGACCTTAAAATTGTTTGTGCAATAAAATATTTCAATTTTGACAAGATACCAACACCTCTCGAAATCTTATTGGAGATTGAATGAATATGATCGGACCAAGAAAGATTTGAATCAATATAAACCCCTCAGAATGTTGTGGTATCTACTTTTACTAATTTTAATGCTATCTAAGTGGATAGTGACATCCCAATTTTTACTAAGTGGTCCAAATAATACATAATTAGTTTGACTAATGTTAAGAGACAACTTGTTTGCAGATAAACATTCATAAATTGAGATAGATCAGAACAAACAGTATTTTTTAGGTCCTGTGTAGCATTAGCCTGATAAAAAATATTACTGTCATCCGCAAATGAAATCAGTAATGACTCTGTAGACACGTTGCTTATACTGTATCATTGAAACATATAATAAAAAGAAATGGACCTAATATCGAACCTTGTGGAACTCCACATTCAACATTATAAAGATCAGAGCTACAATTATCATAATATACGAACTGATGCCGATTACAAAGATAACTATGAAATCACGCAAGTGTATTACCTCTTATGCCATAGAATGATAACTTATATAAATGGATTTGATGATCAATTGTATCGAAGCTAGGCCTTTGAAAGATCTAAGATGACACCAACTGCTGAATCCGTCTTACTAAGAGCTTTTTATAATTTATTAGTGGCAGAGATAAGTGCTAATTCCGTAGAATGACCAGGCCTAAAACCATATTGCTCAAATATTACATTGTGCTTATCAAGAAAACAAATCATACGATTAAACAGCAATCTTTATATTACTTTAGACAAACATGGTAAAACAGATATAGGGCGATAATTTTCATAAACATCAGCTTCATCAATCTTAAAAATAGGAATTACTTTAGCAATCTTAAGTTTGTTAGGAAATACACCTGTGGCAAACAATAAATTAATAATGTGGGTTAACAATAACATGAATGACTAATCTGATTATACCAGGCTTTAAGTTGTCAGAGCCAGCAGATTTCTTGCACTTAAGACATGAATTGGCTACCCCAGGTACCGTACTTCTTCCTCAACAACAGGATAAAGGAACATAGAACTTGTAATAAACTTGGTTGGGTCTAAGAACTTGTTAAATGAGTTATTAATGTCGATCTTGCTTGCAAGAGTAGGACCTATGTTAACAAAGAAATTAGTAAAGTTATTTGCTATAGTTTTGGGATCAGTGACTGAGCTAGCACCATCATTGAACAGTATTAACATTTGCCACGTTCTTATATAGAAGACTTGTTAATAATACTCCAGGTGCTCTTTGCATCATTTTTAAAACTATCAAATTTTCTTTTTATGAGCGTATAACATGATTTGATTTATTTTGGTAAATAGTGAAGTTGGCTCTGCTTACATTAATAACCGTCTGTATTATTATTTTTTTTGACTTTGATTGACTTGAGATTACCTGAAGTGATCCAAGGGTGCTGCTTTTTGACATTGGGCTTATTATTAATAAAAATAAATGGAAAACTGTTATTATAAGTTGCTTCAATAATATTTGTGAATGAATCAAATGCAAGGTTGGCATCATTAATTGATAAAATAGAGCTCCATGTCAACTGACCCAACTGTCTGAATGAACTTATTTACATTATTTTGCGAGTAGTTACATACACGTGCAGTAGCACCCTATCTTATTTCATAAGTAAAAATGTTAACATGATGGAATATTGGAAAGTGATCACTAATATCAGAAATTAAAAAAGTATGATTATCAAAGCTATATTGTTAAGAATATTGTCAATTAAACTTACAGAATTATGAGTTACCCTAGTAGGTTTGCTTATCAATGGATAAAATCTGTATGATAATACTGTATTTAGAAAGTCTACTGAACTGTTTTTGACAATATCAATATTAAAATCACCCATAATATAAGTGTTTATGCTCATTTCAGATTTTAGAAAGAGTAGAGCCTAGGATATCATTAAATGAATTAGCCAAAGACTGAGGGGTATAAATAACACAAACTAAAATAGCAACCGTATCATAAATCAATTTAACAAATATACTCTCTATATCATTGTTAAAAATTGATAAATCATCTCGCATAACTTATTATGTAAAAACAAACAAACCCCGCCCCCCTCTCTTGTTTTCTTTATATTGTTCAAAAAGCTTGTAGTTATCAATACCAATTAAATCATTGTTGTTTGAACCAAGCCATTTTTCTGCTATGTTATTGAAATTATGTATACTGTAAGACTACGGCTGTTTACATGAAAAAGAGAAAAACCTGCATTCTTTGCTATGCTGTTGTATGATATGATATGTAGAATTTATATGGTGCATTTTCTAATTTAAAGAACTATTCAAATGCGCTCTACAACTACCACAGACTAGTTCTCCAGCCTATGGGCGCACATGAACTTAGTACTTGAAAGGGAAAGTGAATTAACACCACGTTTTCACGCTCCTCTTCTCGAATAGTCTTCAGAGAACCAGGCACTGGGTGACTCTCCTGCCATCTGGACCGACAGCTTAACGTCCCCTCCGAAGGACGGTACACGCCATTCAACCATTGTCACTTTTCGAGGAGCTGAACGAGAAGTAGGAGCTGCAGACGAAATGCTTGGTTTTGATGTTAGGCTTATCAGTCTGTGGAAAAATTAAATTAGACCTGACCGAGGCTTGAACCCAGCCGGGACCTCCAGCATCTCAGCTGGAGGTGCTCTGCCAACTGAGCTACCTATGTTGTAACTATCTATGTCAAAATACTTACAATTACTTAGGTAATAGTCACCATGTACATCATCCAATATGATATGTAATAAGAAAAAGAAAGATTTGCACAAACTTCTAGAAAATATGAATCAGAACCAACAGGTTTTGTTGTTCCGTTGCTTGTTTTCATATGCTGATTGATTAGCAAGTTTCATATCAACTGTCATGTCATTGCATATCATGAAATATTTGTTCCAGAATATTTATTCATAAGCCACGACCACCATGCAAGATGCAGATCAATAAAATAGACATACCTATTGATAAAGCTAGCATGTGCACAATTAACAACATTATCATAGCAAGTATGATGCAAAACAGACATATAGTTGCTCATGTATCATATTTGAAGAATTTTAGGTTAAGCCCCACCTACTTATTAATATGCATGTCATCACCACCAAAACCAATAAGGCACATCCACAGACCATGGGCTATCTGTGTATCACATATGACTTGAATCCAGTTTATCATTCTTTAAATACCGTGATTACAAGCTTTTTCATCAAAATCATATTAAGCACCGCCCACTATGCATACTAATAAAATTCAACGTTTTTATACCATGAACATACATACATTAGCAAACATAAATGTACCAAATATGAAACAAAACATATATGTGGTTGTTATAATATGAGCAGTTCAATTTTTTTACATTAAGCCCCACCTACTCATTAAGATGCATGACATCACCAACAAAAGCAATAGGGCACATCTACGGACCATGAGCTATCTGTGTACAACATATGACATGAATCCAGTTAATCATTCTTTAGATATCGTGTTTCCAAGCTCTTTTCAGCAAAATCATATTAAGCCCTGCCCACTATGTATATTAATGAAATTCAACATTTTCATACCATGAACATGTACACACTAGCTAATATCATAACTGTACCAAATATGAAACAAAACAGCTATGCAGTTGTTAAAATAAGTGCATTTCAATATTTTTAATATGCAAGATATGACCACTTAAAACAATAGAGCACATCTAAAGACCATGGACTTTATGTGTACCACATATGACATAAATCTAGTGCATCGTTCTTTAGATATCGTGTTTATGAGCTGGCCGTTACAAACACATACACACACGCCATCATGACTGCATAGGTTCCTGATGCTATCCCATCGGAACCAAAATGGTATTAATAAATTATCAGGGAACTGATACTCCTCAGCAAGTTGAAGTGTTTTGTAAGTCCAAAGAACAATAACAATTTCTATCTGTCAATTTCAAGTACAGGTGGTTCATAAGATCAATTGGTCCCATTATTCTTCTTTTCACTTCTGAGCCTTCGGTTGTTTTAAGAAGTGTGTAGATCCTTCCGTCAATACACCTGGCAGATGAGATTTGGAGATGATCAGAAGTCTGTTTAAGGAGGGCGCGATTTCTTGTGGTAAGATCCTCCTGTAAGACTATCCCAGTTCCTTCTCGCTTTCAGCATGAGGGAACTTGCTGCATAGTTTGTAAATTTTACAACTTCCTCTGTTGCTTATCTTACCAACTCTATGACTCCTGTCTATATCTGTGGTCTGTAGATTAACTTCCAGCTTTTCATGGGCCAGAGTCTTTACGAGTGCATTTGTGTCCTCTCGGCTCTTTCTTGCAGACCAAATATTCTTATACAGTTTCTACGAATATTGCTCCAAAATATTATTTCGGTTTTGAGTTGTTTGATGTCCGACTTAAATTCTTCATTCTGGGTGACCAATTTGAAGAGTTCACTGGAACTTTGATCTAAACGGCAATCTAGATCGTGGAGTCTTCCTTCATGGACATCAATCATGTGGTGTAAGTTTTCAAGGGATGGCTTTATAGCATCTTTAATAGCATCCTGTATTATTGGTTTAAGTGCTGTACTCTCAAGAATGGTTTTCAGTATGGTAGAAACCATCTCATCCTGTTTGGAATTTCTCCGTGTAGAAACTTTAGGTGAAGAAGCATGTTCTTTTGTTGGAACCATATTAGATTAGAGTCCTGGTTAACAATAGATTTAAAACTGGCTGAAATAGCTTAGCTGGTAGATTACAGCTGGTGAAGTGGGTTCTGAAAGTTTTCAAAACGAAACTACTGAGGTATAACAAGAGATGCTGATTTTTTTTCGTGCTGGCACTGTCTTTAGACTGATTTTATGATGGTAGTTAACTGTGATGGATAGGCTCTGTATAAATATATGCTGAGGAGATGATATGCTACTTGTCTGTCAAAGAAAATTTACTTAACTTTTCGCTATTTGATTTAATCTTACTTGAACTTTCTTCAGGAGGTAAACAATAATTACCCATCGCTAGATTCTGTTTTACTACTTTTCCGACATATTTAATGGATTTTAAGCCACAAAATCGCAGGACAAAATATGATAAAATACATAAAGACTGAGGAATCTGGGGCTGTGAAGTCACAACTAATCTGATTTCAGTCTTTTCTACACAAATGACAACATTTTAAACTTAAATAGCTCCTTAACAGAATATGATTTTTGAACCCTTTCTTCACCATTTTGTTTCTTTTGAAGTCCTCTTTCATAAATGAGCTTGCTTGACCCCTGAACTCATCCTTTAATGGGCAGACAGATCAATTGTTTTTGTAATTCTTTCCTTAATAATCTTAGTCCTGCAAATGATATGAAAGTCAAATTCCTACAAGAAGTTTATTGGGGGTATTGGTAAATGCTTGATACTTTTTGATCAGAATTTGCTGCACTACTTCACAGAATAGACATTTAAAAAGAAAATGCCAATTGCCCTGAATACATCACACATTTGCATAAAAACTTGCATCTTGGTGCTTGAGATTATTAAACACTTTAAAATGGTAAATATTTAACTGATTTTGGTGAAATTTGTATCTGATTTTGGTGAAATATTTACTACTTATCATATTTTGCCTTTACACATGAATACTTTGAAAGCTTTCTTTAAGTACTTTCTCAGCAAATGATGTATTCAGCATTTGTATGAACAAAAGCAAATCAATAGCATTTAAAATTAACTTGTCAATGGGTATGTGATACTTTCATTAGAAAAAGGGAATGTAAATCAATAGGAGGTTTCATGTGTTTTATCAAGAAATTGATTACTAACTTTATGATCACCAGAATTAATAATAACCTAATAATTTCGGGTAATACAACAAAGGGAAAATTATGAAAACAATGAACTCTTAGCATATCAAGTTGAAATTGCTATTCAAAAAAATAAGCCTGTGTGCATTGCTATATAAATAACATTTAGCATCAGACCAACTCTACAAATAGCAAGAAAAAATGTTGTTAACGAGAATTACTGCAGTTTGAAGCTTTTGAAATATATTGGTTTGAAAAGACTAGTAATGGAAATCCTCTCCATGGGATGACAAGGCATGCTTTGCATAGCAGCTGGCTTGCTTAGTAGGGGAGACTGGGGAAAATTGGGATGAGGGTAAACTGGGACACTATTCATAAAATGAAAGTTATGTGATTGATTAGGTGGTTATTAAGTCACATGTATTCCATCAATTCACTCTACTACTGGACCCAAGCACATGCAGTTCTAAGATCTGGAATATAAAAAAATCCAATTCTATTTTTTTGCACAAAAAAAGTTTGATTTGTTCACAACAATTTCTTAAGCATAAAAGGGATAAGTCCTACTTTAAATCTGTGAATAGGAATGGACATGCCACAAATGAGAAAGGACTTGTTAGAATATATATTGAAGCATATACTGTCAATAATCAGCCAAAGCTTACAAAAACTAATATCGGGGAGAATTGGGAGATGATGTTCCATTCCCCCTTTTGTGTCCCAGTTCTCCCCACTTTGTAATATCCACCATCTTTTGTAATCTTTTATAAATTGCAACAGTTTTGTACTTGACCTGTTGACGTTAGGTGTAACATATAATTAGTAAGCTTGATATTTTATGTTTGTTTGCTTGTTTGTTTGATGAAGGCTTAATGGCACTGCGACAACAAGGGTCAAATTGTGCTTGAGGGTTAGATCATTTCAGAGGTAGGAAAAAAAGAAAATAGAAGAAGTCTAATAGAAGGACGGGGCTAATAGCCAGGAAGCTGGGACTGAAAGATGAAGTTTAGGGGTGTAAAAAAAGGAAAAAGGTAAAAGTAGGTAGGGGTTGGGGGAGGAGGACTAAATATGGTTGTAGAGGGAGGTATGGTGAAGGAGATAATTTTATCCAGGGAGTTATTCCAAAAGAGCTTGACTATGGAGCTATGAGGGGCGGGTAATGTGGACGTCTAATTGGGAGAGGTTGTGGATGATGGGTTTGATTGGAATGGTGGGCTGGATGTTGTGGAGATTGTTATCAATTTGGGAGTCCCATGAGGTTTGCCAGTCATCACAAACAAGGGAAGTAATAAGCGGTTTGATGTCAGAATGGGTTTTGGGGAAAGGGGTAGGGGGAGGTTAAGAGCAAGCTTAGCACCTGAATCAGCTCTGTCATTGCCAGGGATACCAACATGGCTGAATATCCAGTAGAAAATAATACTTTTTCTGTAGGGGGTGGAGGGGGGGGGGGGGGGGGAATAATTTGCGGAGGAGGTGGGACGTGGGGTTATCCCACTTGAGATTGAGTAAAGATGTAAGGACAGACTTGGAATCTAAGAAGATGGCAGTGTCTGAGCTGGAAATACTCAATATAGTTGAGGGCGAGCAGGATGGCCTGAATTGGCCTCAGCCGAGAATATGGATGAGTAGTTGGGATGCCTGCTACTGAGGGTGATGTCTTGGATGATGGCAGCAGCAGCTGTCTTGTTACCTTCCTTGGAGCCATCAGTATAGAGATGTAGTTGGAGAGTTGGTCTTTAAATTGGTTGTGGAGGTTGATAGAGGTTGGGTGGTTTTGGGCTTTGTGATAAGTGGAGAGGTCCAGGTGAACGAAAGGGGGCGGAGTGGCCCAGGGAGGAAAAGTGGGCCAGGAGATGGTGCCAAGAGTGGTGGGGTTGATATCCAGATGATGGAGGTCGGGTTTGATGCGTAAGCTGAAGGGAGGGATATGGTTTTAGTCTTATCAAAGAGGTGGAGAAATTGAGATACCTAATGAGGTTGTAGACAGGTGTTTGGATGTTCGTGAGGGCTTTAAAAGGAAAGGCTGAGATTTCTACACCTTAGCAGAAAGGGGGTTCATTGGCTTCAACATAAAGGCCGGTGATGGGGAGGTCTTGTATGGTTTTAGTCTTATCAAAGAGGTGGAGAAATTGGGATACCTAATGAGGTTGTAGACGGTAATTTGGATGTTGGTGAGGGCTTTCAAAGGAAAGGCTAAGATTTCTACACCTTGGCAGAAACAGGGTTCGTTGGCTTCAACATGAAGGCTGGTAATGGGGAGGTCTTGTAGGCACCCAGGCAAAGCCTGAGGGCTTTAATTTGAATGGTGTTGATTTGGTTGTGGTAAAAGGTGTGAGCCGCACAGTAGACAATATTGCAGTAGTGGAGCTTGGTACGAATGGTGAGCCTGAAGATTTTGAGAAGAGTGTGGGGGTTCCCACCCCAAGTAGTGTTGGAGAGGAGGCGGAGAATGTTGAGGGAGTTGTTGCATTTCTGTTTCAGGTTGGTGATGTGCTGCTTGTAGGAGAGCTTGGGGTATATAGGGTTAGACCAAGGAACTTAGTGCGATTGCCATTGAGCACAAGGTTCGGGTTGGGGTAGAGGTTGTTGAAATGACAGAAGTGCATGCAGACTGTCTTATCTTTTGAGAATTTAAAAGCGTTATTGTTGCACCAGTCTTGCAGCCGGTTGAGGCTGAATAGAAGCTTATTTTCGATGAGAGAAATGCTGGGGGAGGAGTAAAAGATGGTGAAGTTGTCCACGTAGAGGGCACATTTGATGTTGGGGCCAATGTTGTCCACAATGTTGTTAATGCTCAGGTTGAACAGAGTAGGGGAGAGGATGCTGCCTTGGGGGAGCACTCTCTTGCTGGGGGAGCACCTTCTTGTTGGGGGAGCACCCTCTTGTTGGCTGAGCACCCTCTTGTTGGGGGAGCACCCTCTTGTTAGGGGAGCACCCTCTTGTTGGGGGAGCACCCTCTTGTTGAAGGAGCACCCTCTTGTTGGGGGAGCACCCTCTTGTTGGAGGAGCACCCTCTTGTTGGGGGAGCACCCTCTTGTTGGGGGAGCACCCTCTTGTTGGGGGAGCACCCTCTTGTTGGGGAGCACCCTCTTGTTGGGAGAGCACCCTCTTGTTGGGGAGCACCCTCTTGTTGGCTGAGCACCTTCTTGTTTGGGGGAGCACCCTCTTGTTGGGGAGCACCCTCTTGTTGGGGGAGCACCCTCTTGTTGGGGGAGCACCCTCTTGTTGGGAGAGCACCCTCTTGTTGGGGGACACCCTCTTGTTGGGGGACACCCTCTTGTTGAAGGACACCCTCTTGTTGAAGGAGCACCCTCTTGTTGGGGGAGCACCCTCTTGTTGGGGGAGCACCCTCTTGTTGGGGGAGTTAGGGGAGCACCCTCTTGTTGGCTGAGCACTCTCTTGTTTGGGGAGCACCCTCTTGTTGGGGAGCACCCTCTTGTTGGGGGAGCACCCTCTTGTTGGGGGAGCACCCTCTTGTTGGGAGAGCACCCTCTTGTTGGGGGACACCCTCTTGTTGGGGGACACCCTCTTGTTGGGGGACACCCTCTTGTTGGGGGACACCCTCTTGTTGGGGGACACCCTCTTGTTGGGGGACACCCTCTTCTTTGGAGACACCCTCTTCTTGAGGGACACCCTCTTCTTGGGGGACACTCTCTTCTTGGGGACACCCTCTTCTTGGGGGACACCCTCTTTTGGGGGCACCCTCTTCTTGGGGACACCCTCTTGGGTGGTAGGGGTTGGAGAGGGTGTGGCCAATACAAACTTGGAATTGTCTGGATGAGAGGAACTTTTGAATAAAGATGGGGAGGTAACCTCTTGAGGCCGATGGTGAGAAGCCTGCAAGTAATGCCATATTTTGAAGTGGTGTTGAAAGCTTTCCTGAGGTCAAAAAAGATGGCAATATGAGGTGTTCCTTTCTAGCAAAGGATTCCTGGATAGTGGTGTCGAGCATAATTAACTGATATTTTATAAAGAGTATTTGTATGTTTTAATGTTGTCCCATTTCTCCTATGATATTGTCCCACCTCTCCCAATCCATATCCCATTTTCCCCCATACACTTGGGGACAAATGGGACATTTTCTTTTTGCTCTTTCTAAGTACTTAAGTCTGACAAAGCTGTCACTGTTATGGGCATATGGTCCATGATAAGGACATTGTCTATGATAAGGACATTGTCTATGTATAATTGACTCTGCATAATATAAACTTCAGAAAAGTTATTCCCTTTTTTTCTAAAACAGTAAAAAAGCTGTTTCACTCCTCCCCGGTCTCCCCTACCATGTGGCAGGCTACCATAACAGGCTTACCATAGCAACCTTACCATAGAAGACTAATTACCAGGCTTAGTATAGGAGGCTACATGCAATTGGGAAGTTACACTCAAAATGGGGAGTTACACTCAAAATGGGGAGTTACACTCAAAATGGGGAGTTACACTCAAAATGGGGAGTTACACTCAAAATGGATAGTTACACTCAAATTGTAGAGTTACACTCAAAATGGGGAATTATACACTAAAAATGGGAGTTATTTGACAATATTTATGATTGAAAAAATACAGATAATATACAGCTGTACATAAGCCAAGTATTCCTTTTAAACACTCGGTTTCAACCAGTTCAAAAATGGTGACCCACATTTTTTTCAAATAATTTTATCCCCATAAAACCTAAGAATTCAAACAAATACCAAATTCTGACCTATATTTTTGGGATGTTTTCTCTTTTTAAAAATAATATTATCTAATTGATGTCAAAGATTCCCACTGTGGTCTTCAAACTCCGTATTATGGTCTACCTAGGACTTTGTCAAATTTTAGAAAAAAATATTCCACGTTAGAGATTTCCAGTGGAGCCCAGGAGGGGTGTAATCATAATACTAAATTCAAATTATGCACCTGTCAAATTCTATTTACTCAAAATTCCCATCCGCTGTTTGAATATGTTAATTCATTTTGCTGAAATAATATACGCCAGAGTGTGAGGATTACACTCTGAGGAGACAGTGAACCTTGCATGGTTCTCTAGCCTCATGTCTGACTATGTTATTCAACTCCTACTTGTCATGGAAATTGGGACAAATTAGAACTTATAGTTGTTTATGAGACATTATGCATTAAAATACAGAACAGATTCTCATTTGAGGTATCCCAAGACATTATGCATTAAACTACAGAACAGATTCTCATTTAAGGTATCCCAAGATATTATGCATTAAAATACAAAACAGATTCTCATTTGAAGTATTCCAAGTTCCCACTAGATGCTTGCCCCCTCTAAAAGGAATGAAACTGGAGGCCTAAAAGGGTCTCTCTTGTGATTCATAGAAAATGTACGTTTGAAAATGGCGTATGTTTGAAAATGGCTTATTTTTGAAAATGGCCTATTTTTGGCAGCAAAACCCATCTTATTTCTTCCTTCAAGTGAGACACCAGTATCTTGTGGCTCCTGTTCCTTGCCTGCTCCTGTCATTTGCTGTTTGTTTATATACAGTATTATAATTCCTGTTCCTTGCTTCAAGTGTTTGTTTATATATTATATTTCCTGTTCCTTGCTTCAACTGTGTGTTATATATTAAAATTCCTGTCCCTTGCTTCAACTGTTTGTTTATATATTATAATTCCTGTTCCTTGCTTTAACTGTTTGTTATATATTATAATTCCTCATCCTTGCTTTAACTGTTTGTTTATATATTATAATTACTGTTCCTTGCTTCAACTGTTTGTTTATATATTATAATTCCTGTTCCTTGCTTCAACTCTTTGTTATATATTATAATTCCTGTTCCTTGCTTCAACTGTTTGTTTATATATTATAATTCCTCTTCCTTGCTTTAACTGTTTTTTTATAGATTATAATTCCTGTTCCTTGCTTCAACTGTTTGTTTATATATTATAAATCCTGTTCCTTGCTTCAACTGTTTGTTTATATAGTATAATTCCTGTTCCTTGCTTCAACTGTTTGTTTATATATTATAATTCCTGTTCCTGCTTCAAAATGTTTGTTATATATTATAATTCCCATTCCTTGCTTCAACTGTTTGTTTATATATTAAAATTCCTGTTCCTTGCTTCAACTGTTTGTTTATATATTATAATTCCTCTTCCTTGCTTTAACTGTTTGTTTATATATTATAATTCTTGTTCCTTGCTTCAACTGTTTGTTTATATATTATAATTCCTGTTCCTTGCTTCAAGTGTTTGTTTATATATTATAATTCCTGTTCCTTGCTTTAACTGTTTGTTTATATATCATATTTCCTGTTCCTTGCTTCAACTGTGTGTTATATATTATAATTCCTGTCCCTTGCTTCAACTGTTTGTTTATATATTATAACTCCTGTTCCTTGCTTTAACTGTTTGTTATATATTATAATTCCTGTTCCTTGCTTTAATTGTTTGTTTATATATTATAATTCCTGTTCCTTGCTTCAACTGTTTGTTTATATATTATAATTCCTGTTCCTTGCTTCAACTGTTTGTTATATATTATAATTCCTGTTCCTTGCTTCAACTGTTTGTTATATATTATAATTCCTGTTCCTTGTTTCAACTGTTTGTTTATATATTATAATTCCTCTTCCTTGCTTTAACTGTTTGTTTATAGATTATAATTCCTGTTCCTTGCTTCAACTGTTTGTTTATATATTATAATTCCTGTTCCTTGCTTCAACTGTTTGTTTATATAGTATAATTCCTGTTCCTTGCTTCAACTGTTTGTTTATATATTATAATTCCTGTTCCCTGCTTCAACTGTGTGTTATATATTAAAATTCCTGTTCCTTGCTTCAAGTGTTTGTTTATATATTATTTATATATTATAATTCCTGTTCCTTGCTTTAACTGTTTGTTTATATATTATAATTCCTGTTCTTTGCTTTAACTGTTTGTTTATATATTATAATTCTTGTTCCTTGCTTCAACTGTTTGTTTATATATTATAATTCCTGTTCCTTGCTTCAAGTGTTTGTTTATATATTATAATTCCTGTTCCTTGCTTTAACTGTTTGTTTATATATCATATTTCCTGTTCCTTGCTTCAACTGTGTGTTATATATTATAATTCCTGTCCCTTGCTTCAACTGTTTGTTTATATATTATAACTCCTGTTCCTTGCTTTAACTGTTTGTTATATATTATAATTCCTGTTCCTTGCTTTAATTGTTTGTTTATATATTATAATTCCTGTTCCTTGCTTCAACTGTTTGTTTATATATTATAATTCCTGTTCCTTGCTTCAACTGTTTGTTATATATTATAATTCCTGTTCCTTGCTTCAACTGTTTGTTATATATTATAATTCCTGTTCCTTGTTTCAACTGTTTGTTTATATATTATAATTCCTCTTCCTTGCTTTAACTGTTTGTTTATAGATTATAATTCCTGTTCCTTGCTTCAACTGTTTGTTTATATATTATAATTCCTGTTCCTTGCTTCAACTGTTTGTTTATATAGTATAATTCCTGTTCCTTGCTTCAACTGTTTGTTTATATATTATAATTCCTGTTCCTGCTTCAACTGTTTGTTATATATTAAAATTCCTGTTCCTTGCTTCAAGTGTTTGTTTATATATTATTTATATATTATAATTCCTGTTCCTTGCTTTAACTGTTTGTTTATATATTATAATTCCTGTTCTTTGCTTTAACTGTTTGTTTATATATTATAATTCCTGTTCCTTGCTTCAACTGTTTGTTTATATATTATAATTCCTGTTCCTTGCTTCAACTGTTTGTTTATATATTATAATTCCTGTTCCTTGCTTCAAGTGTTTGTTTATATATTATAATTCCTGTTCCTTGTTCAACTGTTTGTTTATATAATATAATTCCTGTTCCTTGCTTCAACTGTTTGTTTATATATTATAATTCCTGTTCCTTGCTTTAAATGTTTGTCTAAATATTATAATTCCTGTTCCTTGCTTCAACTGTTTGTTTACATATCATAATTCCTGTTCCTTGCTTTAAGTTTTGTTTATATATTATAATTCCTGTTCCTTGCTTCAACTGTTTGTTTATGTTATAATTCCTGTTCCTTGCTTTAACTGTTTGTTTATATATTATAATCTTTGCTAATTGCTTTATTTGCTTTTCATTTTAGCATTGAAATTACCTGAACTCTTCTTTGTTGTTTTTATTTTTCAAAAAGGGTTTTACCAAGACATGCTGAATAAGCAAACTCTGTTAAAAGATGAGAAAATGAAACAAATGACTGGAGAGTGACACATAAGGTGCCAGGTGTAAAACAAAACAAAACAAAACAAAATGGTTCCCTTTGGTTGAGCAACTTGTTTTGGCATTCATATTTGCATTCGCCTTCAATCAGCTTCAAAGCAGATCAATGGTTGCACACATGGGTTTGACCTAGGTTCAAGAGGATTAAGTTTCCCACCTGAACATGTGGAGGATGAAATCATAGTATGCAGTTCTGAATTAAATTAGGTCACAAAATGCCAATTACACAGAGAAACTCAACTCCAATGAAGACAAAAGTAAGATATCAATTTGTTCAAAAAGACTAGGAAAGAAATAACAAAAAACATTGCCAGGATTTTCTAGGTCACTGTGTGAGCAGAATTGAAACTGGGTTTCAAGGTCACTGGTGACCATAAAGAACTGGGTCACAACAGAGAGTGCAGCAGTAAGGATAGCTTGCTTGGGTGAGGACTCAGCTCACAAAGATATACAATCCTGGACAAAACTATTGGAACACTTCAGCTTTTTCAGAACTACATATGTTATAGTGCTGTTTCTTTAATAATTTTTCAAATAATTGTAATCCCCCACCCCTCCCTCTTTTCAATGTTGAATTTATTTGTTTCTTAACGTCATTTTCAGGAAAAACAGTAACAACGGCCAACATTGAATGGGGAATGGGAGGGGAGGACAATTAATATAGTGAGGTAAGGAAGGGGAACACTGGTGGCGTCAATGAAATTATGAAATTGTCCTTGAAATTCTAAAATATTAATTACAATTTAAAAAATAGGGATTGAAGAAGCAACATGACAAAATTTTCAGCATTTCTGATTTATGAATGTGGAATTCACTATAAACAGAGTAACAGCAGTTATTTGCCTTACAGTTGTGATTTTTGTGTTCAAAAGTCACAGCATTACTTTTTTGTTTGTTTCATTTTTCAATTTTTCAGAAAAAATCACTGGTGTTATTGACCAGCTATCAGAAGAGGTAATATATTTGTTCTTGAGATGACAGCCAGATAAACAACACTGCTTGGGTGAGATAATTGATGGCTTCATTGGGTATCATGCAAGGTCAGGCTAATTATATGCTTGTTGGTATTTCAAATAGCCAATGTAGCAGGTAGTTTTGTTTTTCTTAGTTTGAAAATAAATCAATTAAGTGTAGATCTAGCTCATATATTTTCTTTGTGTGAGGTAACTTTAACCCAAATAGTAGGCTATTTTCATGCTTTAACCATAGGGGTAGAAAGAGAGTCCCTGGTTCCTTGCAATAGGCTGCATGTGGAGGATTTTACTGATATGAAATATACAGGTCTATTTGTTGTTAAAATCTTTTGTTAAATCAGCAGTCAGGTTCTATTATTTGAAAACAAACTTTATTTTCTGTTTAAACTTTATCATTAATTTTTGATGATATCATTTTTTAAATCCATGTTTATTTCGTCCCAATTGTCACCATGCAAGTTATAGTCTCAATGCTTAAATAATGATATGTGTTAACTTGTGGATTAGTAAACTGAGCTTAATTTCCCAAAGTATATATGCAATTTTTTCCCTACATTTTTTTTTGTGGGTAATATAAGATTCCACATTTAATGGTTGTTTGGTAAGGGCACTAATTATCATATCCATGGATTTCAATATTTACACAAAAAAATTGCTTCTTTTAACATCTTCCTTCTCCTTCTTCTTTTTTTTTTTTTGTCCTGCCGTTTTCGTTTTTGTTTTCTTTCTGGTTTTACTTTTACACGAGTTTTGGGAGAAGTTTTCTTTACTGTACATATATCTTGTACACATAGCTACATAACATGCATAGGCAGTAATACTGAGCTGACATGGGGTGGAGGGGGGGGGAATTGCCAACTGAATATACGCCAATGTAATGATGCGTAGTGTCATCATTACATTGACACTCACAAGTGTCACTTCATATACTAACTTATATGCAAATCAGTTGTTGAATAAGGAAAAAATGTGGAGTCAAATATTTATGCCTGATATAGCCCTTGGTGTATACAACATGGTAAATATTATATCATATGTCCCTCATGGCCCCCATCCATGTCCCACATGGCATCCCTCCCCATGTCCATAGGCAATCACATCCTGTCACACTCCCTGACTAAGCATACTAAATAAAAAAGTATGTTCAGGTCATATACTGTAGCAACTTTATGCAAATGACCACAATAATAAAGGTGGAGTTTAATAATCATGCCTGATACAACTGTTGGTGCCTAAATATTTTGAAGAATTTTAAGGATTTTAAATCTCAAGTGCTACAAGAGAGACTTGAGAATCTCTGAAAAATATTGGAAAATTATATCATTTTACAGTTATCTTCTAAGAAAATATCAAATGTTTTGTAGACTTTTTAAGGAAACTAGTCTTTAATTCTGTCTTAAGTATCTCTGAAAAACTTTAACATTTTATAAGGAAATTCTAAGCTTCCATAAGGATATCTGAAGAAACTTGTAATTTTTTTGTAACTTTTTCTGAGGAACTCTGAAGAAACTTTAACATTTTCTGAGGAATTCTCAAAAAACTTTAACATTTCTGAGGAAATCTCAGGACAAATCTGTGGCCGGCCGGCCGGACAGGACGTAATCGGCATTACATAGGTTCGCATAATGCTTTGCATGCGAACAAAAATGACCAGAGGATAGATATTAAGACCCTTTAACATTGTATAAGACAAATTACTGTTAAATACATGTCATTGAGTGACCTCTCTATTGTAAAGGTCCTTAAGCATCTTATTCAAAGTGAGAGATTAGATATGTTTCAAGAAAGGTTATAAATAGCATCAATACTTAAGTAAAGGCATTTATTTACATATTGGTGTATTTTATTCAGGAATGTTATGAATGGCCTATGATGTCACTCTGACATCATCTGTTTACTTCTGAGGTCACAATAGTAGTAGTCTGTAGAAAACAAGTATTTCCCTGAAAGTTTTATGATATTTTAAGACAGGAATTTGTTGATTCATGTTTGATCAATTCTTAGAATATTTTAACTTCTTGTAAAAATGTTTTAAATATCACTGATTTGGATGGGCAGAAACATTAAATAATTCTTTTGAAATAATCCATCACCATCTTGTGAGAAGTCAGACTTTTGTAAACTACTGTACTGAAGCAGGACATTGAAAAGCATCAGAAATTACCCTATTTCCAATACTTTGATCATTACTCATCATTCCAGAGACTAAACTGTTATTTTGATTACTTGCAACTTACAAATCTTTATGCCAACGTGAACATATTCTATATTCCTGTATTTTGACAACGGGGAAGTACTTTCGATCTAGACGTCCACCATCCAAGAAGTGCATTCGAGTGGAACCTTTCTCAGATGAAGTGCACACAGGTTTTACAGTTATATTAGTTATTGGATCCAAATCTGTAAGTTATCTTAAAACTTATAATTTGTATTGATAGTGTTACATAATTCTTAGACCACATTATTATTATTGCTATTCTATCAGAAATACTCAAAAAAGATTTCTGGTATTCTCATATATTGGTTTTCACGGTTTTATCCTTTGTGGGTACAAATATTAATTTATTAGTTCCTAGAGGAGGCGGATTGTTTTATTCTGACTGGTGTCTTTAAATTGAAATTGCATTTATCGGTGTAAATGAAAATAAGCCCCCGCCTTACAAAGGGCTTAAAAATGTGATGCAATTTGTGGCACATTCAATGGGGGATAGGGGCATTCCAGAAGGGCAAAAAATTGCATCATAATGGAATTGAAACTAGAAACTATTATTTTTAGTTCTTGAAAATACTTATAATAAATGGTACTTAGATAACGCCATTCACTAAAGTACCATGTCACTTGCAAAAGTATAAAAAGTAAAAAAAATATGAAGAGTTTCTTAACTACACAATTGGTAAGAGCAGTTTTGATCTTAGTGGGTAAAATGTACATAACATAAACATTTTATTGCAAGAGTTTTCACTTCCTATGAGTTTTCACTTCCTACAGGGTCCACACCAGCAACAAGGGAAGGGGGAGGGGGTTAGGGGCTAAAGAGAAAGAAAAAGTGTGAGTTTATTCAACATTTTCCTCATTATTCTAACAAGAAAATTTCTGGTAGAAATACTCAACAGAGGGCTGTACCTCCCACCCTTATAAATTGATCAGGTCTTTACTTCATTCAAGTAATATCAAGTCTGACAAAAGATTCTTGAAAAACTATAAGTCACTGCTTATCAAGAAGTGACCACATCATCTCAAGATAAGCCTACAGGATAATGATCTGGAAGGCAGGATCTAGTGGCATCACTATGGGGGTGATTTAGCCCTGATAATAATGGTTTACCTCTATACCTTCACCCCCTAACCCCCACCCCTACCATATATCCTCCCAAAAATAAAATTGCATGGCCAATATTTACATCTTAAAAAATATATGGAAAGTAAGCAACAATGTAAGCTTAATTGCTATCTTGAAGATAACACAAAATTTCATCAAGATCAACTAAAACTGACCATTTTGCAGGATATTAAATTTAAGGCTTCATTGTGATAAATTATGCACATTTTTGTAAATTTGTAACTTCAGAAAAAGAAAACCTATCAATTTTGCTATATTAACATATTGCTTTTTAATTCCTCACCACTAATAGAATCAGTTGAATTTGACCCAGTGGTTTTGAAACTCCATCACACCTGCAATCAAATTCAACAGGCGGAGAAAAGTCTGACAATTTTTAGTGATCAAAATTTAGGGCAAACATTTAAAGAGTTACATTAAAGATTTTGAACTCTCTTCTCTTTCATATATCAAAACTTTTGCACATACTGTATCAAAAATTCTTCAAACTTTGATTAGCCATAACCTGAAAACTACTGGCCCGTTTGGTGTAAATAAAAGAGTTGATTCTATTAAGAAATTAATGCTGATATCTGATGAATATCAAATCTCTACATCTCGACACACTTAGATGTTGCTGATACATAATGTTGCCCCCTCCCCACCCCCTCCCACTATTTTTTCTTCCTAGCTACTGTCAGCGCCTTATATCATACTGCGAGAAAAGAAAAATGTTGTTACATAAACAAGGTCAAACCAAAACAAGGATGTGCCCAAGGAAAGGGCGCAATCCACTTGACAACATTGCAGCCAATACTGTAATTCAGGCTGCTCATTTACAAACAAAATGTGTTTCCACTTCAAAAGTGAGGAGAAATGGCAACCAAACTCTTAAATAATAGAACAAAATAACCAGGTTCTTGAATAACAAGCCAGAGGGAAATTTCTAAACAAATTATTAAATCCACTTAGGTGGTTCCAGGATTTCCTGGAAATATCTTGAAATTTACTGATAAAGAAGAATGAAGAGAAACAAGGATGTTATCACCACTGTGGATAAACATAACATCTGGTGGGCTCAACCATGTGCTTAAAGGATTAGCGTGAGATATGCCTGTGTTGTATTATACATGACAAAAAGAATATAATAACTTGTGAGTTATCATTTCTGTTGTTCTTTATAATTGTTAATGTATTTGTTTAAAACTTAAATAAAAATGCTTCTGCCTGAATGAAGACAACTTTTCCCAAATTTAATCTGTTGCTGAATCAAAGTCACTAGAAGCTGTTTAAGTAATCTGTCATCGACATACTCAACTGTTTATAATAAAGACAAGAGAGAAAAAAATCAAATAAAATATGAAAAGACTTCTAAAGAATGTGAGTCTACATTGTCTAGTGTTATACTGTGTACCTGTTAAACAAACATTGGGCATATTTATCAGGGTATGAAATAAGTGTTTCCGAAAACTGGTGAAATAATTGGTCGTCACAACGTGTATAGTGACAAAATATTATGGTTCCACTGTAATAACATAATTGATCCTCACAACGTGTATAGTGAAAAAAATATGATGGTTCCACCGTAATAACATAAATGGTCGTCACAACCTATATAGGTTGTAAAAAATATGATGGTTTCACTATAATAACATAATTGCTCGTCACAACGTGTATAGTGACAAAATATGACGGTTCCACCGTAATAACATAATTGGTCTTCACAACGTAAGTGACAAAATATGATGGTTTCACCGTAATAACATAATTGATCGAAATGTATAGTGAAAAAAATATGATGGTTTCACCATAATAACATAAATGGTCGTCACAACATGTATAGTGACAAAATATTATGGTTCCACTGTAATAACATAATTGGTCGTCACAACGTGTATGGTGACAAAATATGATGGTTCTACCGTAATAACATAATTGATCGTCACAACGTGTATAGTGACAAAATATGATGGTTCCAAAACATAATTGATCCTCACAACATGTATAGTGACAAATATGATGGTTTCACCGTAATAACATAAAATGGTCACTACAACGTGTATAGTGAAAAATATATGATGGTTCCACCGTAATAACATAATTGATCGTCACAACGTGTATAGTGACAAAATATGATGGTTCCAAAACATAATTGATCCTCACAACGTGTATAGTGAAAAAAATATGATGGTTCCACCGTAATAACATAAATGGTCGTCACAACCTATATAGGTTGTAAAAAATATGATGGTTTCACTATAATAACATAATTGCTCGTCACAACGTGTATAGTGACAAAATATGACGGTTCCACCGTAATAACATAATTGGTCTTCACAACGTGTATAGTGACAAAATATGATGGTTTCACCGTAATAACATAATTGATCGTCACAACGTGTATAGTGAAAAAAATATGATGGTTTCACCATAATAACATAAATGGTCGTCACAACATGTATAGTGACAAAATATGATGGTTCCACCGTAATAACATAATTGGTCGTCACAACGTGTATAGTGACAAAATATGATGGTTCCACCGTAATAACATAAATGGTCGTCACAACGTGTATAGTGACAAAATATGATAATTTCACCATAATAACATAAATGGTCGTCACAATGTGTATAGTGACAAAATATGATGGTTCCACCGTAATAACATAATTGGTCTTCACAACGTGTATAGTGGCAAAATATAATGGTTCCACTATAATAACATAATTGGTCTTCACAACGTGTATAGTGACAAAATATGATGGTTCCACTGTAATCAAATAATTGGTCGTCACAACGTGTATGGTGACAAAATATAATGGTTCCACCGTTATAACATAATTGGTCGTCACAACGTGTATAGTGACAAAATATTATGGTTCCACCATAATAACATACTTGGTCATCAAAACGTGTATGTTTACAAAATATGATGGTTCTACTGTAATAACGTAATTGCTCGTCACAACGTGCCTAGTGACAAAATATGATGGTTCCACAGTAATAACATAATTGCTCGTCACAACGTGTATAGTGACAAAATATGATGGTTCCACCTTGACAACATTTCCATTACAACTATTGCAAATGTGTAACATAATATCGGCCATCTCATCACATTTGTTTCACCGTGGTAGTGAGCACAGCATCCCCATGGCACAATTGTCATGTTACCCTTTAAACATGAATTAAGTATCAGAATGATTAATTGTTCTATTGTGAGTTCGTAAGAATTGGGGTAGGCTTCTGCAGTTATAAAAGGCTTGAATTATGGGAGAATTTTCCAATTAATGTTGGTCGTGATGTGCGATGTAATCATAGCAAATATATACTGATCAAGAATTTTTTGCAGAAATAGCACTACACACACGTACTCGTTTGGAGTAACCCACTTTGTTCATAAAATTTGGGTAGGTTAGGGAAATAATTGGTTTCTTCTTTTTTCTCAAAAAAAAAAGCCAATACAATAAAAAGAAAAAAACAGAAAAGAAAAAGAACAAAAAAAAATAAAAAATAAGCCAAGATGATAAAAAGCCAATACAATAAAAAAAAAAAAAGCCAAACAATAAGAAAAAGCCAATACAATCAAAAAGCCAAAACAAAAAAGCCAATATAATATTAAATTTAAAAAAGAAGCCAAGACAATAAAAAAAAAGCTAATACAATAAAAAAAAAGCCAATTCCATTAAAAAAAAAAAGGAAATATAAAAAAAAAGCCACTACAATAAAAAAAAAAAAAGCCAATACAATAAAAAAAAGCCACTATAAAAAAAGCCAATAAAATAATATAAAAAATATTTAAAATAAAAAAAAGCCAAGACAATAATATAAAAAGCCAATACAATGAAAAAAAAACAATACAACAAAAAAAAAGCCAATACAATCAAAAAGCCAATATAATATTTAAAAAAAAAGCCAATACAATAAAAAAAGATGAAAAAAAGCCAAAATGATAAAAAAAAAAAAAGCCAATACAATAAAAATAAAAGCCAATACAATAAAAAAAGCCAATACAATAAAAAAAAAAGCCAATACAATAACAAAAAGCCAAAACAATAAAAAAAGATGAAAAAAGCCAAAATGATAAAAAAAAAAGCCAATACAATAGAAATAAAAGCCAATACAATACAAAAAATGCCAACACAATAAAAAAAAAAGACAATACAATACAAAAAAAGCCAACACAATAAAAAAACAAAAAAACAGCCAAGACGATAAAAAAAAAATCTGAGACAATAAACAATAAATTGTTGTATGCTATCTTGTACAGACTTCTTTGCCTTTGTGCAACCAAAAACTGTCGATCCTGCATCAGTTTGAAGACAAACACTAAAGAAATGATTTAAGTGAGACTTGAACAGCAATACACAAACTGTGCTAAGTCAGTAGTGTAGGCTACATTATGTGTCTCTGATTCCTGCGAAAAGCTTCAGACATATTTCCACCTCAACGGTAGATTTGGTGATATCTATCTCCGGTGGTATCTATCTCCGGTGATAACTATCTCCAGTGATATCTATCTCCGGTGATATCTATCTCCGGTGATATCTATTTCCAGTGATTTCTATCTCCGAGATAGTCTTATAAAACGTCCTCCCATGTCTCTATTGTTTTTATTTTAACTAGTTTATTCCAATTTCTCATTCTTCTTTCTTCTGGAAGTGATAGAAAATAACCGTTCCATTATTGAACGTACAATACATAATTCGTATGCATAACAGTTACACTACATGCACTGTCTAAATGGGTAAAAATACAAGCTGTCATCAGCTTGAATGCATTTCACAAAAATCATACCAATCAAAATGATATATTTAAGTTTTTGTTTAAAATAAATTATTTCATACAAGAATTTTCTTCTTTATAGCTTCAATTTATGCCTTTAAAAAACAATTTTGTTGTTATTGAGAATGTGTTTTACCCATTTTTCCATACACAGTTGACTGTTACGTTGAAAGAAATTGCTTTATTGTATACAGTATCCGTTTTAGTACTTCATTGTGGTAAACAATACTCTTTTTATATCTTTTTTTATGTACATGTGTTGTGGCATTTAAGTTGAGCCCTAACTGTGCTGAGTGCCGACGAACATTTTAAGAAATACTGTAACAATTTTTCTTTTAAAGAGTTATTCTTTCGAAGTATAAATTTCAAATATGTTTACCCAAATTGTTATATTGATTAAATATTTAGTGCTGTGACACATTTTGAAGGTAAGTTGATAGTACTGTCGCTTTATTATTTCTGAATTCTTTTGGTTTCATGTGCCGATTGAAATAAAAACTTTTCAGTCAGCATGGCTGTTATGGTCACGATCGCAAGTCAGACACAACTTGGCTGCCAAAAAGTAATAAAACTAACTAGGTAGTATTTTCAATGGGTTGGTGGGGTTACGCCAAACCAACTTTTTTAAGGATGGCCAGAGTATGTCCAAAAAAAAAACAGCAATGACTGCAACTTGTTAATTTGTGTCTTTGAGGGCAAGATAAGATAAAAATGCAACGACACATAAAACCCATCATTGTCTGCAATCATTATCTCATTTAAATTTAAAATTAACAGAAAATTAACAAATAGTAGATCTTAAGTTTAACTTCTGAGAGCAGAGTTCAAACTAGAACGGTAAATACCATCATAATTCGCATGACCATGCAAATTGACACCCATATCATATGACCTGGCCAATTATAAAAATAGCATCTCACACTAAGTCCCACATGACATCCCATGTCCCACATGGCATCCCATGTCCCACATGGCATCCCATGTCCCATATGGCATCCCATGTCCCACATGGCATCATATGTCCCACATGGCATCCCATGTCCCACATGGCATCCCATGTCCCACATGGCATCCCATGTCTCACATGGGATCCCATGTCCCACATGGTATCCCATGTCCCACATGGCATCCCATGTCCCACATGGCATCCTATGTCCCACATGGCATCCCATGTCCCACATGGCATCCCATGTCCCACATGGCATCCCATGTCCCACATGGCATCCCATGTCCCACATGACATCCCATGTCCCACATAGCATCCCATGTCCCACATGGCATCCCACCCATGTCCTACATGGCATCCCACCCCATGTCCAACATGGCATCCCACCCCATATCCAACATGGCATCCCACCCCATGTCCCACATGGCATCCCGCCCCATGTCATCCCACCCCAAGTCCCACATGGCATCCCACCCCATGTCCCACATGGCATCCCACCCCATGTCCTACACGGCATCCCACCCCATGTACCACATGACATCCCATCCCTTGTCCCACATGGCATCCCACCCCATGTCCCACATGACATCCCATCCCATCCCTTGTCCCACATGATAGATATTCCACCCCATGTCCCACATGACATCCCATCCCTTGTCCCACATGGCATTCCACCATATGTCCCACATGGCATCCATCCTATGATCCACATGGCATCCCACCCTATGTCCCACATGGATCCCATCCCATGTCCCACATGGATCCCATCCCATGTCCCACATGGATCCCATCCCATGTTCCAAAAGGATCCCATCCCATGTCCCACATGACATCCCATCCCATCCCTTGTCCCACATGGCATTCCACCATATGTCCCACATGGCATCCATCCTATGATCCACATGGCAGTCCTCCATATCTCTCACATGGCATTCCACCATACAGTACGCATCACATCCCATCCCTTGTTCCACGTGGCATTCCACCATATGCCCCACATGGCATCCATCCTATGACCCACCTGGAATCCCACCCTATATCCCACATGGATCCCATTCCATGTCCCACATGGATCCTATCTCATAACCCAAATGACATCCCACCCCATGTCCCACTTGACATGCAATGTCCCACATGGCATCCCACCCTATGACCACATGGCATCCGACCCTATGTCCCACATGGATCCCATCCAACATGTATGTCCCACATTAATCCAATCATATGTACCACATGAAATCCCTCCCTATGTCCCACATGATATCCCTCCCTATGTCCCACATGGCATCCCTCCCTGTGTCCCACATGGCATCTCTCCCTATGTCCCCCATGGCATCCCACCTTATGTCCCGCATCAGTGGCTTACCACCTGATGTCCCTGTCCCAATGGCATCCCACTCCATGTCCCACATGACATCCCATAAGCTCCATAAGTCTCATCCTGGCTATCAGTCCCTGATATAGCATACTATGTATAAAAGTGTTTATATTAAGTTATATGCAAATAAACTATTGAATAAGAAAAAAGGCGGAGTCAAATAATTATGCCCGATATAGCCCTTGGTGTATACCACATGGTATATATTATATCATAAGTCCTGCATGGCCCCATCCATGTCCAACATGACATCCCACCCTATGACCCACATGGATACCATCCTATATGTATGGATATGCAGTATGGATATGGATATTCCTAGGTCCATATGCAGTCACATCCTGTCACACTCCCTGACTAAGCATGCTTAGAAGCATATCTGAAGAAACTTTAACTTTTTCTGAAGAATTCTAAAGAAACTTGAACACTTTCTGAGGAATTCTCAAAAAACATTCTGAGGAAACCTCAGGAAAAACTGTGGGCGGCCGGACGGCCAAAATCGCCATTACATAGATTCACATTATGCTTGGCATGCTCACCAAAAAAGAGTACCGACAACTTTTGTATTTCCTTGTTCTTTTTCCATACAATTCTTTACATCTTGGCATTAAAATGTTACCTTTAAGTTGAAAGGAAATAAATAATTTTGCCTTTGAAAAAAGGGAAATTCGACCAAACAGTTTCAACTTGCCCTACAGGACACCATCCTACATGTATGGGTATGCAGTATGGATATGGATATCCCTAAGTCCATATGCAGTCACATTCTGTCACACTCCCTGACTAAGCATACCAAATAAAAAAGTCTTGTCAGCTTATATACTGTAACAACGTTATGCAAATGACCACAATAATAAAGGCAGAGTTTAATAATCATGCCTGATACAACCGTTGGTGCCCAAAATATTTTAAAGAATTTTTAAGATTTTAAATCCCCAGTGCTACGAGAAAGACGCTTCAGGATCTCTGAGGAGTATTGGAAAATTATATCATTTTACAGTTATCTTCTAAGGAAATATCAAATGTTTTGTAGACTTTTTAAGGAAAACCTCTGACTTCATCCCAATGAAAATACAAGTTTGCCCCACAAAAACACTTAAAATCGTGGGAGACGGCAGGCAAATTTAAAAAAAAATTCCAAGTTATCATCAACCTTATTAATAAAACCCAAAGGCAAAATGTAAAGTTCTTCAGTGATCTGAATGGGAGTCTACAAAATGTTTCTGCAATATGTTTCTGGTTCATAGCCAGGCAGATGGCCTACTTTTTGCAAGGGAGAGGGAAGGAGGGAGGGGGGGGGAGGGAAAGCTTTTTAAGAGGGGGCACTTTCCATATTAGATTTTTTTGTTTGATTATTCACAGCCCCGTGCCCCATGCTAGCTACAGGCCTATTTAAATTTAATCAAGTTGCCAATATTTTCTTTCTTAAATGAAATTTATAATAACGCTGCTGTATTTTCCACCAGAGCTACAGCATTATCTTGCATTTTAACCTTTATATTTCGTCTTGTATCTGCAGGCCTACATTGAGACTTACCTGTCAAGACAGTCAAGTGCTCTCCTTCCTCCATATATTCCATGCTACAAATTAAATGGTGCACTCTTGACTTCTTCAAATTTTCTGTTATGAAAGTGACTTTACAGAAGATTGTCAATATCAATTTTCATTGCGACTTGACAAATTGCAGAAAATTATCAAGACTGTTTGAAAGGGTACCAAATATTCTATGCTAAACTATTTTAAAGTTCGGAACTATGTAGCCTACGTAGCCTATACATGTGGAAAAATGCTGATCAACTTAAACTAGCATTTGAAAGCAAAGTATCTCATTACATTTTGATTACAAGGGTGAATAATGAATGTAAGACTTATTTTTTATTATTAATATATCGATTTCAAAACTCCTCAGCTGTTGTCTCAGTCAATTCACTTTCTGTATAATTGTGATTCAGACCCTATGTGATTTATTTCTTTTGTTTTCTTAAGTCCTGTGGACAAAAAACACTGTGCAGGTTTAAGGTTTTAAGTGCCATCCCAGGTGGGAGGTCTAGGGTTCCGGCTCACAGAGACGAGTTGCTGTATTTGCCATACCATGCCATACCAAAATGGCACACTGATTATACGAAACATATGGAGTAAACTAAAAAAGTTTTTTTTTCTTCTACACAGTGGCGTAGCCTAGCCAGAGGTGGCCCAATAATTGAATTGAATCCTGGCCTCAAAATCCTATGCTGTAAAGTAGTAAAAAGTTAGCCTTCTGATAAAAATAAAGAATAAATAAGTTGGTCCACTGCTTCTGTGAGGTCCTATTCCCAGTGGTGGCACTACAGGGGCATGGTAGCCCCCACAAGATCGTTTTGCCCCCCCCCCCCACTTTTCCCCCATAAAATTGATAAAGTGACATATTTTGTCCGATTTATAAGCTTTTGCCCTCCATGAGACAAAATTTCCCCTCTCTTTACCAAAATTCTGGTGCCACCACTGCTGCCCATTGGTGCCACCACTGCTGCCAATTCCCAGTGACCACTGGGCCTTGTCTTAATACAACAACATACAAAATGTTTGTGTTGCAACCCACATGTACTCTATATCAATGCTTTACAGAGTATTGTAACTTATAAAGTGGGTTATACTTTTGAAATGTGGGTACGTTACGATTTGAAATGACAGCACCAGAATATAACATTCCCAAAGGCTACTGCAGAAATAGATATGTAAGTCAATCCATGAATTTATGTTTGTCCTTGTGACATTGGTCTCATTTATAGTATTTGTGACCATTTCTTTCTTCCATCTACATGTATGTAGAACTGCAAATAGGCTTAATTTCTTTCTAAACTACTATCAAGAGTTCAAATGCTACACACATCTTTATTCTAGTATGGAGTCTTGTAAGTGGCAGTCTTCAAACTTTTTCACTACTTTATGCAATGATTCATGAAATCCAGAACATGAAAATGTTCCCAAGGGCTACCGTAGAAGTAGATTGGTAAAGTAAATCCATGAATTTATGTTTGTCATGGTCTCATTTATAGTATATGCATCAGTTTGTTTGTTTGTTTGATGAGGTCTTAACGGCACCACGACAACGAAGGTCAAATTGTGCCTGAGAGGTCAGATCATTTTAGAGGTAGTAAGGAAAGAGACCAGGGAAGAATGAGAGAAATTCAAGAACAAAAGCCAGAAAGCTGTGATCGAGAGAGGAGGTGCATGGGTAAAACTAAAAACAGAGTAGAGAGGGGGTGGAAGGGGAGGATTAAATATGGTTGTAGAGGGATGCATGCTGAAGGAAGGAGACTATTTTATCTGGAGGATTTTTTTGGAAGAACTCAGCAATTGAGTTGTGGGGAGCGAGAGAAGCTCTGGGAAGGTTGTACAGGGGCAAGCAAGGAGAACGTGTTGGATTGTAAGGATGCAGTGGCAATTGTTACAGAGGGGTTGGGGGAACCAATAAGGAGGTGGGAGTGAGTGAGGTGGGTGTGACCAATTCTAAGACGGGTAATATGAACGCGTTGTCGATACGAGAAAGGTTGTTGATGGTGGATTTGATCGGGATTGTGGGCTGGATAACATGGAGTTTGTTATCAATTTGGAAGTTCCATAAGGTTTGCCAGCGGTCACGAACAAGAGAAGCGATAAGCGGTTTGATGTCAGAGAGGGTTTTGGGAAAAGGGAAGGGAGGAGGTTAAGGGCAAGCTTAGCGGCTGTATCAGCCCTGTCATTGCCAGGGATGCCAACATGGCTGGGTATCCAGAAGAAAAGAACACTTTTCCTGCAGAGGGTGGGAGAAAAGAGTTTCCGGAGGAGGAGGTGGCAGGTGAGGTTATCCCATTTAAGATTGAGTAATGAAGTAAGAACAGCCTTTGAGTCAGAGAAAATGGCAAAGTGACTAAGAGGAGAGTACTCAATAAAGTTGAGGGGCGAGGAGAATGGCCTTAGCCTCGGCTGAAAAGATGGATGAGTGGTCAGGAAGTCTGCTACTGAGGGTGATGTCTTGGATGATGGCAGCAGCAGCTGTCTTGTTGCCTTCCTTGGAGCCATCAGTATAGATAGAGTGTAATTTGAGAGTTGGTCTTTGATTTGGTTGTGGAGATTGATGAAGAGATTAGGGTGAGTTTGAGTTTTGTTATAAGTGGAGAGGTCTAGGTGGACAGAAGGAAGGGGGGTGGCCCAAGGCGGAAAAGTGGGCCAGGAATAGGTGCCGAGAGTGGCGGGGTTGATGCCAAGTTGAAAGAGGTCTGAGTTAATGCGTAAGCTGAAGGGGGGCGATAGGGTTTTAGTCCTATCAAAGAGGGAGGAGAAATTGGGGTACCTAATGAGGTTGTAAACAGGGTTCTGAGTGTTGGTGAGGACTCTAAAAGCATAGGAGAGGCTAAGCTTTTTACATCTAAGTAGAAAGGGGGGTTCGTTGGCTTCAACATGAAGGCTAGTGATTGGGGAGGTCCTGTAGGCTCTAGACAAAGCCTGAGGGCTTCATTTTGGATGGTGTTAATGTGGTTGAGGTATGAGTTGTGAGCGACACAGTAAACAATATTGCCATAGTCAAGCTTGGCACGAATGGTGAGCCTGAAAATTTTGAGGAGAGCATAGTTCGCTCCCAAGTAGTGTTGGAGAGCAGTCGGAGGAGGTTGAGGAGCTATTGCATTTTAGTTTCAGGTTGGTGATGTGTGGCTTGTAGGTGAGCTTGGGGTCTAGAGTTAGACCAAGGAACTTTGTGTTTTCAACTTTAGGGATGCGATTCCCATTGAGCACAAAGTTCGGGTTGGGGTGGAGGTTGTTGAAATGACAAAAGTGCATGCAGACTGTCTTGTCTTTGGAGAATCTAAAACCGTTATTGTTGCTCCAGACTTGCAGCTGATTGAGGCTGGTTTGAAGCCTATTTTCAACAATAGGAAAGCTAGGGGAGGAGTAGAAGATGGTGAAGTCATCCACGTAGAGGGTACGTTTGATGCTGGGGCCAAGGTCATTCCCGATGTCATTAATGCTCAGGTTGAAGAGAGTGGGGAGAGGATGCTGCCTTGGGGGACGCCCTCTTCTTGGGGGTACGGCTTGGAGAGGGTGTGGGCCAATACGAACTTGGAACTGCCTGGGTGAGAGGAAGTTTTGAATAAAGATGGGGAGGTGGCCTCTGAGGCCAATGGTGTGAAGTTTCGGGTAATGCCGTATTTCCAAGTAGTGTCGAAAGCTTTCTCGAGGTCAAAAAATATGGCAATGAGGTGTTCCTTTTTGCAAAGGATTCCCGGATAGCGGTGTCGAGCGTAATTAACTGGTCTAGGGTATTGCGACGCGTTTTGGCCGCTTTGGTGAGGAGAGAGGATTCTGTTGGTCTCGAGGAACCAGTTTAGTCTCTGATTAATGATCTTTTCCATAATTTTACAGAGACAGCAAGTAAGGGCGATGGGTCGGTAGCTGGTGGGGTCGGTGCTATCCTTCCCGGTTTAAGGACGGGGATGACAATAGCTGTCCTCCAGATAGGGGAAAGGAGTGTGAGGACCAAATGTGGTTGAAGATGGTGAGTAGGGTAGTGGTGGCTTTGATGGGGAGGTGTTTCAGAAACTGATAGGGGATGTTATCTGGGCCCTTGGAGGTGCAGCCAGCGTCGCTGATGGCTTGGTTTAATTCAGAAAGGGTGAGAGGGGTGTTGTAGCTTTCGGAGTTGTCAGAGGAAAAGTGATTCTCCGGGCTTCATCGCAAGCTTTTTTGATTTTGAAAGCATTGGAGTAGTTGGTCGAGGCCGAGATGTTGCTGAAAGAGGCGGCGAGGTGGTCAACGATGTCTTTTTTTATGCGGTGAGAAGGTCTCCATTCCAAGAGAGATGGGAGATGGAAGATTTGCCTACTCTGCCGTGGGAAGCTGTTAACCATTCTCCAAATCTTCTTAGTGGGGGTGTTGGTGGTGAGAGAAGAGATAAAGTTGTTCCAAGTGTTGGTTTTACTGTCCTTGATAGTGCGTCTGGCCTTGCACGGCTGATGCGAAAGAGGTTAAGGTTATGGGTGGTCGGGTTAGTTTTAAAGTTCCTGAGGGCTCTTTTCCTGTTCTTGATGGTGGTTTTGCAGTCATCTGAGAACCAGGGGTTGGGGATGATTTGGGGTTTGGAGGTTTTGGGAATTGAGCAGGTGGCGATGTTGATAAGGATATTACTGAAGTTAGACATGGGATCCTCATCCTCGAGAAGATGGGGAGAGGTGTGAGTCACAGAGGGTTTCAAAAAGGGACCAGTCAGCCTTGTCGAGGTTCCAGTTGGGGGTGTGCTCAGTGGGGATTTGAAGATTGGAGTGTATAAGAAGAGGGTAATGATCACTACCACAGAGGTCAGCAGTGACTCTCCAACTAAAGTCAGGGAGGAGGTTAGGGGAACAGATAGACAGGTCAATACAGGTGAGAGAGCCTGTGGCAGGATGAAGGTAGGTCGGGAGTTAGTGTTCAGTAAGGACAGGCTGTGCTGACGGAGAGCGTTTTGATGAACTTGCCTCTAGGGGTGGTGGTATTAGAGCCCCACAGAGGGTTGTGAGCGTTGAAGTCACCAAGAAGGATGAAGGGGTGGGAAGCTGAGAGATGAGGTTGTTAAGGCTGGTTGGTTGAATGTTGGTGTTGGGAGGAGATAGATATTGCAGAGAGTGAAAGTTTTGTGGAGGGAGATAGAAATACAGATGGCCTGAAGGTCGGTGTGTGCACACGAACAGGGCTGTGTGGGATATCGTGTCTAACGAGAATGGAGACGCCACCACAGGCCCTGTCAGCATCCACTTGATGTTTGTGATAGCAAGCAAAGTTGTTAAGGAGTAATGGTCGGTGGTTTTCAAGAAAGTTTCTTGTAGGCAGAAGACGACCGGGTTGAAGGTGGAGGCCAGAAGGTCGATTTCTTCAGAATTGGCCTTAAGGCTCCTAATGTTCCATTGTATGATGTTGTGGGTGTTGTTGTAATTGATTGTGGTGTATGCCATAAAGGAGGCGGGGGGTTATCTGGAGGAAGATCTGCTGGGTCTGAGTTCACTTGTTTTTTCTTTGGATTTGTTTCTTTGGGAGCGATTGTTTTTGAAAATTGGGCGAAAGTATGATCGGTGTGTTCGTGTCCGAACAATCCATACTCTCTTCAGTGTGGGTTTGGGAGGTGGGTTGTTTGTTGATTGGTTGTTTGTTGATAGGTTGTTTGTTGATTGGTTGTTTTTTGGTTGGTTGTTTGCTGGTTGATTTGTTGGTTTGTTGGTTGTTTGCTTGGCTGGTTTTAGCTTGATGTATGAAGGTATTAGTGGAGTTGGTGTAGGGGCGGTAGGGGCTTTAGAGTAGGAAGGGGTTGAGGAGAGAAGTGGTGGTGGAGGTGGTGTGGGTATTGGGTGTGATTGGGTTGTTGGAAATGGTGATGGGCTTAGGACTAGGTAAGAAGAGCCAGGTGAGGTCAGTTTGAGCATGGGAGTTAGTTTTTGTTGTGTTAGTTGTGTTTGGGGGGGCGGAATTAGAGTTAGAGGAGACTACGTTTGAGTAGGAAGGTTTGGAGTTAAGGGAAGCGAGGAATTGTGTTTGTGACATCCTTTCATTCTTCCATCTATCAAAATTGCAAATAAGCTTATCTTAAAAAAAATACTATCATAATTATAATGATTCGAAGGCTACGCACATTTTTATTTTAATACAGTTAAGTGCCAAAGTCTTCGAAGTTTTTCGCTACGTTATGCAATAAAACCATTAAAAAAACAGTTTCTAATAAGGTTGACAAAATCATTATTAACATTTGTAAGAATACTGTACATCACCCAGCCAAAAGCAAAAAATCATTTACTTTTACAGTCTGGACTTGATTTTTACAGTAATTTTACTGTCTCAACCTGATGAACAGTCAGAAATTTTGTCTTAATGTGCACTGAAGTAAGGGTTTTGTACACTATATATGCGGTGTCAGTATTCCAACACAAATCTAAGCAGTGTTTTTACATTTTAGCTGGGTTCGCGTTAACAACAAATTTGTTGTATATTATGCTATGGCTGAAATTTCTTACGACACATGTTGTACATGCGTCGCATGCTTGACTGCTTTAGAGACCTCTGTGGCAATCAATCTAGCATTCTAGATTCAATCCCCAGTGGGTCTCCAATCAGTTCTCCACAACTGGTTGTGGGTGTCTTCACGTAAATACTTTATAGTTTTGTTGGGATGTTATAAACCTTAAACCTATACCTATTCTTTATACAATTTAAATTATCGATCATTTAAATTATCAATCATGTTGATCTTTACAATATATGATACCCATAAATGCGAATCTACTGAATGCCGAATAACAAACCTTTCGATATCTTCAAGTTTCTCATCTAATGAAGATTCCCACTCAGCAACTGTCTCTGCAGGAACTGGATCTCCTTCTTTCAGCCAAAAGGAAATATCTAGAAAAATCCCAAAAGTGTATAAATAATTAACATATTGAGAATTAGGTAATCAAAGAGATATAAGTTCAGTAAGGCTGGGCAGGGAAGAGAAAGGGGAATTGACCTCCACTGTTGCCAAAACTCTTTAATTTCAAACCATTTTCAATTCAAACTTCAAAAATAAAAACCTTTCACAGCTTCCATTTATTTTTCTATTTACATTGGACATAACAGCATCTCAAAAGATATATTTTTTATTTCAAGTTGGGGCACGTGCACAACCCATTTTGAAAGTCTAAAATCCACCAGCTTCATATTACAAAAGCACATTTGCAAAGGTGTGCTGTTTCGACCCAGCGATTTATTCCAGGGGCTTTATGAAACTGCTAAAAACCCTTATCATAAAAGATTTGGCACAAATACAAACTTTAGAGATAGCTGACAATAGTTTTATTTCAGTACATATACAGTACAACAAATATTGGCAAATAAAAATTTCTGAGAAGTTTGCATGTTTTTTGTTGAGGTTTAACAGCAATGTGACAGTCGGAGTCAAATGTGGCCAGGAGTACGCAAGTCCACTCCTACTTGAACTCCAGCATGTCACCAGCTCATGCTGATGACTCACATGGAGTGGGACAACTAAGCTCAACAAAGAAGTGACAGCCAGAGTCAAATGTGGCCAGGAGTACGCAAGTCCAATCCTACTTGAACTCCAGCATGTCACCAGCTCATGCTGATGACTCACATGGAGTGGGACAACTAAGCACAACAAAGAAAGTGATCAGAGTCAGACTCGTGCTTGCACGTTGATCCATATCAGACTTGAACCAAAATTTCCCACAAACTTATTAATGCAAAGGACATGAAAATATTCAAGCAAGATCTTCAATAAGGTTTTCATACTGAATTTTGTAAGCCTGATGAATGCTGGTATTAAACAATGCTACCCGATACGTCTAGTGCTACCCAATACGTCTAGTGCTACCCAATACGTCTCGTTCTACCCAATATGTCTCGTGCTACCCAATACCTCTCGTTTCTCACAACTGGAACTATTTCTGACAAGTCATCTCATCATATTCCTGAGAAATAATCATACTTAATCTTCTTCATTCCCGATTCTGTTGTTTCGTTTGAACAATAATGCAACAGACTGTCATTTCTATCAAGTCAAATCATTTTCATCTTTAAATCTTTTTACTAATATTTCTACAATTTATTAACAAGCAATGTCATAATATTCATTGTCAAAAGCAATTGTTTACTCAAATTATGTATGAGCTTGAAACATTCCATTACCCATTAACCTTGCATATCCAATTTTGACAAACAGACTTGCAGCTGCCACAAGCTTGTCTAAAAATGACTGGCATATAAATTCTACAACCAAATTAAATAAATTCTAAATTCATGTATTAAATTGAAGATCAATTTTACTGATTAAAAATATCTTCCAACTTTTCTTCAGACAGTAAATCAGAGTATCTTCAGACTGGTTTTGTACTTTCCTAACAAATCCCTAATATCTTATGAACAATACACAAAAGATATTTGCGGGATATTGCATCACTACTATGATTTCAGTCATTTCTACGCATATCTGATAGAATAACTTGAATATTTGCTGAATGGAAACAGATTTCTTTCTTTATCTTTGCTCCCCTCTTTTATCAGTCAGGCTTGATACTTCATGTGTATGTATGTGCACATACTGTGACACTTAAGTTATATTAAGTACAATGCTTTTTATTCCCCAGAATAGTTCTAGTAATTTTTCATTAGATTTTGAAAATATCATTCTTGTAAATAAATCTTGGTATGAGATATGAAAAGACTGTTTTTCTTTTAAAGTGTAAATGTTCTACTTTGTACTACAAAACTTTACCAAAGTACCTTCAGTACGTTAGAAACACGACCTTTATGGGTCGGGAAACTTTTTGACTGTTCACAAAGGGAATTCAGGAAATAGTAACAGTATCCTAATTGCTAAACGATATGGTTTAGGCAGTGGACTTAAATTAAAGAACAATTTGTTCTCTCAGTACCTTAGTCTTTAAGGCCGGCCTGGGTCCGATAAATTAAACGTCCACTCTGTGGACTTAAAATGAAATTAGTGAGGAATCTTGACCTCTAGTTTATTATGACCAGGTACAGCTTTAACACGCAAGAAGTATAGGTATAGGGAAGAAACATAACGTATATATTACTATGTCGTTAACCAATGCCCATCAACAAACGTCGTTAATGTTAAGGAGCCATAAGCGTTTAGGTCGATGGCTTCTGGACCTGAGAGGGAAGAAGATGGTGAATGCCTATCTTCCTACCCATTCGAGTCTGAGTACGTCTCCTTTCTGGCAACAATTGGACTAACCATTCGAGTCTGAGTGCGTCCCCTTTCTGGTGGCAATTGGACTAACCATTCGTGTCTGAGTACGTCTCCTTTCTGGCAGCAATTGAACTAACCATTCGTGTCTGAGTACGTCCCCTTTCTGGTGGCAATTGGACTAACCATTCGTGTCTGAGTATGTCTTGTTTCTGGCAACAATTAGACTAAGCATTCGTGTCTGAGTACGTCTCCTTTTTGGCAACAATTGAACTAACCGTTCGTGTCTGAGTACTTCCCCTTTCTGGTGGCAATTGGAATAACCATTCATGTCTGAGTACGTCCCCTGTCTGGTGGCAATTGGACTAACCACTCGTCTCTGAGTACATCTCCTTTCTGGCAGCAATTGGACTAACCATTCGAGTCTGAGTACGTCCCCTTTCTGATGGCAATTGGACTAACCAGTTGTGTCTAAGTGCGTCTCCTTTCTGGCAGCAATTGGACTAACCATTCAAGTCTGAGTAGTCCCCTCTCTGGTGGCAATTGGACTAACCATTTGTGTCTGAGTATGTCTCTTTTCTGGCAGCAATTGGACTAACCATTCGAGTCTGAGTGCGTCCCCTTTCTGGTGGCAATTGGACTAACCATTTGTGTCTGAGTACGTCCCCTTTCTGGTGGCAATTGGACTAACCATTCGTGTCTGAGTAGTCCCCCTTCTGGTGGCAATGGACTAACCATTCGAGTCTGAGTACGTCCCCTTTCTGGTGGCAATTGGACTAACCATTCGTGTCTGAGTACATCTCCTTTCTGGCAGCAATTGGACTAACCATTCGTGTCTGAGTACGTCTCCTTTCTGGCAGCAATTGGACTTACCATTCGTGTCTGAGTACATCCCCCTTCTGGTGGCAATTGGACTAACCATTCGTGTCTGAGTAGTCCCCCTTCTGGTGGCAATTGGACTAACCATTCGTGTCCAAGTACGTCTCCTTTCTGGTGGCAATTAGACTAACCATTCGAGTCTGAGTACGTCCCCTTTCTGGTGGCAATTGGACTAACCATTCGTGTCTGAGTACGTCCCTTTTCTGGCGGCAGTTGGATGAACTCAAGTGAGAACTCAGACTCTGCTTCAGCCTGTGTCTCCATGTAAGGCGTCATAGTGTGTCTCCATGTAAAACGTCATGGTGTGTCTCCATGTAAGCGTCATGGTGTGTCTCCATGTAAGGCGTCATGGTGTGATCCTCATGAGTTGTGGATTGTGTCACCGGGTCAAGTGGAGGGGTGGTGCAGAGGGGTGGTGCAGAGGGGTGGTGCAGAGGGGTGGTGCAGAGGGGTGGTGCAGAGGGGGTGGTGCAGAGGGGTGGTGCAGGAGGGGTGGTGGTGGAGGGGTGGTGGGCGGAGAGGGTGGTGGCGGAGGGGGTGGTGGTGGAGGGGTGGTGGTGGAGGGGTGGGGCGGTGGCGGTGGGGTGGTGGCGGAAAGGGTGGTGGCGGAGGGGTGGTGGCGGAAAGGGTGGTGGCGGAGGGGGTGGTGGCGGAGGGTGGCGGCGGAGGGGTGGCGGCGGAGGGTGGGTGGCGGGGGGTGGCGGCGGAGGGGGTGGCGGCGGAGGGGGTGGCGGCGGAGGGGGTGGCGGCGGAGGGGGTGGCGGCGGATTAAGGTTAGTGTGGGGTGAAGGAACATGATTTTTTTTTATTTTGTATTAATGTTTCACAATATTTTTGCATGTTTTTAAAGTTGATTTCGAAACAATCCTGGCCTAAACTTGACTTATAACGTCAGTACCATAACTTACAAAGTAGCCTAGCCTAGTTGCGCGAAAATTTCTTAGTTCTGTATCAGTTTTTGGTATCGCGATGTGTGTTTACACAATTTCAACTCTTGTTTATAAAGGCCTGGTATGACTCCGATACGGGTCCAAAGCGGGTATAGATAAATTAAAGGTAAGTGATAAATCACTGTTTAGTAAACTTTGTCAACATTAAGATGCTATACCCGGTATGTATCTAGCATGGTTCTGATACGAAACTAAAAAGATGTATAAAATACTACACTGCTAAGTATCTTTGTTAACGTTGAGATAATATGCCCAGTATGGGTTCAGCACGGTTCCGGTATGGGTCCGACACGGAACTAAATCAATGTCTGTATGCCACAACATTAAAAAGGATCCTTCCTCCTTGCTTGATGGTGGTGCATTGTCAATTCTAGTGAATTTCCAAGTTAAATTTCGGTCAGTTCTAACAAACGTCCTAATACTATAACGTATGTTAGAAAGGAGTGAAGTTAAGACAAATTTGGGATGGACACAGGTCATTGGAGGGCTGCGTTTTTAGCTTAGTATTAGGTTGCATAGTAAAAGTGTACTCACCAGGTTAGGTCAAGTTGCATATTTATAGCACAGAAGGTAGGATACCACAATGCTCACACATAGTCATAGCACATGTGCACTGACCAGTGACCATACATATGTGCTCAATAAAAACAATCTATGAGATGTCACAAATGGTAATCACTCAATTTCACTGAGATGAGACTCTCACTTTAACATTTTCTTTCATTTATTATTTTTAACCTTGCTTGACTCCTTAACTAATCCTTTAAATGATTATCCCAGTGAAATAGATGATATTGGGCAGATATTTATATCACTGCAGATGTAATGATATATGGCAACATCTTGTTAATGACCATAGTTCAAAATAACAACCAAAGTTTAACTTACCCCCTTTTGTTGTGATATGTGGAAGAATAGGTTGACGAGTTTGAAGCAGATGCATCCACCCAAAATAGCAGCAAGTACATAAACCACACCCTTCATTTCTTCTGTTTTCTCCACAGGAAATTGATATTCTGTGTTAAGCAACCCCTTTTCCACGTACAATTTCTGTTTATATTTGATGTGAAAATAAAAAAGCAGGAGTAATTAAAGCAACAAAAATGTGAAAAGACAATACAAGATATGAATATTTGTTCTCCTGCTACTGCTTCAAGAAATAAAGTGGATCTTGCATGTTTATCTCATACGAAGGAGGATAGTAAAATGAAGAAAAGATAGCATTACTAATCTTCTTCTGTTTGCTCTGGCCTAAAGTGATCAAATTGGCCCAAAATTCCACTTTCCGTGTTAGGACGGCAGGTTTTTTCCGACGACTTCATATTACCTATAATACCAAAAGCTACAAAACATACTAGGAAAAAAAATATATCAAAGGGACAGATTTCTTGTTACAGTCAATGGGTCTAAAATTGTGACATATGCCTTGTCTTCATGACTCTGGCTCCTTCATATCTTAAAGAACTACATGTTGGCTTCTTCTACAGCATTCTCCGTTGTCTAATTCCAAACGGTAAAAACTGTTTTGACATCACTTTTCTACAATACAGACTTTCTGTGCATTGTCAGTCACATAAACATAAACATAAACATAAAGAACTTTACTTCAACAGTTCCTGAACAGATGTGTCCCTCTATCATGAGACATAATCTTACCGCTTACCTCATCCCAAGATAAAACACTGCCCTAAAACCATCAAAGAGAGATAAATACAATTACTATATTTGACATATTATTACGGCACCCATATGCCCTAATAAGCGCCCACCCAACATTTTTTGACTGATAACTCACTTAAAATACTCAAGTTTTGTTACAGCCTTTGCTTATTTTGCATCTGACATTCACAATGATTTAATGGTGGTTATTGTGGGGCTAGTATAAGAGGTGCAGTGGTCAGTGGTTAAGGAGTCATGCTCGTATTCGAATGGTACCAGGTTTGATTTCCATCATAAAGCGCTGCATTGTGTCCGTGAGCAAGACATTTACTTACTTCAGTCCACTCAGCTGTTAAAATGAGTACTGGCACTGCTGGGGAGTTAATCTGTGATGGACTGGCGTCCCGTCCAGGGTGAGTCAATGTATTCTCATCCGCTTGCACCATTGAAACCAGAATAAGCACCAGCTCTATTAGTTTAATGGCTCGGATGAATTTAGTCTTAGCTTGTGGGGCTAGTACAGACAGAACCAATTGACATATATGCACAATGCAGTTTGATAGCACACTGTACACATCTCACATGTTTATTAGAAAGAAACTTCAGGTCTAAAAAGTGGTGCAATTTTATTTTCAGAAGCACCCCAGTGCTTATTGTGTCCAATATGGTTTTCTCTTTACTAACCAAACCAATCTCAATCTAAGAGCATAAACTATTCCTGAGGTATCTAAAGCTATCCAACGGCTTCTCAAAAAGTTAAATAATTTACCTTAGACAGCCCAGATATTTGATAGTCTGGTCTCTCGATGGCCACAGATTTTTCAATGATGAAAAGATACTTGTATACATCGTTGTAACCAGAATCTATACAAATTGAAACAGTACTGTAGCTGAAAACCAAACCCTTTCAATGAAGAAAATATACACTGTAAGTAAAGACTCCAATATAAAGTACCAACTGTGGGTGAGATATGGTTGGGTAGGGTGGGATGTGAAAACAAGAAAAAGAAGGGGGTATATTGCATTAAACCTTTGGATAAGTATTAAAACTTGGATAACAATGCTCAATGTTTAAAATAATTTGTAAAGCACCATTATTCACAATGGAGTTATGTTTGTCGGCGCTAAAAAGAAAATGCTTTTGCATAAAACTGAGTCTTGAGCCTCTTGTTAAAAAAATTGACAATGGGAGCAATTAAGTTTAATACCAAGTGGCAAGGAATTCCATAAAGCTAGTGCAGCACATGTGAAGGATCGACAACCAAAAGATTGAAGTTTCCATTTTGGAGTAACCTGGGCAACAGTCAGGCACTGACTTCAAGGTCATCTCACATCAAATTTCTTCAACCTCAAATTTAATACTTCATTCTAATCTGAACCAACCTTTCAATCATCTAAGAAAAAGCTCAATTTAAGTCAATTTTACGTTTCAAATATGTAATCTAAAGAATAAGTCAGGTTAAGGTTGCCAAACTAATGGCAGATATCTATAAATTAATTGAATAACATGAGAGACTTATGTTGTGCAATACCTTGTAATGTGTGGGAATGAATTGTATCAAGAACTTTTATACTGCTGGTACTGGGTTTGAAGTATTCAAGCAATTCAACAATTGTTGTGTTGTCTGCCTCCACTTATCATAAACAAAACAAATTTCCCCCAAAATGTACTGATTTGTTCAAATATACAGAAAAGTAGGAGGGGGGGGGAATGTCCTCCCTTGTCCCCCCAGAAATTACAGCCCTGCCTACATATACATATATAAGATGGAGTAGCATCTACTGCAATTATGTCACATTCAAGGAAATCTATATTGTGTGCCTACTTATTTAGGAGCCTTCAGAACAATGTTGTGCCTACTTTGTTACCGGCGGTTGAATCCCATGATTTTAAATGCACTTCTTAGTTGTAAACTAACTTTATGCATGATTGCTTGATAAGACTTTTAGCAAATCAATGAAGGTTGTTTCGTGTCTGAGAAGTTCAATTAATTCAGACTATCTCCTGATCAGACTATATATATATATATATATATATATATATATATATATATATATATATATATATATATATATATATATATACATTATATAAATATAGATATATATATACATATATATATATATATATATATATATATATATATATATATATATATATATATATATATATATATATATATATATATATATAGATATATATATATATATATATATATATATATATATATATATATATATATATATATATATATATATAGATATAGACATAGATATATATATACATATACATATATATATATATATATATATATATATATATATATATATATATATATATATATATATATATATATATATATATACATATATATATACATACATACATACATACATACATACATACATACATACATACATACATACATACATACATACATACATATATATATATATACATACATACATATATACATACATACATATACATACATATATACATACATACATACATACATATATACATACATACATACATACATACATACATACATACATACATACATACATACATACATACATACATACATATATATATATACATACATACATACATACATACATACATACATATATATATATATATATATATATATATATACATACATACATACATACATACATACATACATACATACATATATACATACATACATACATACATATATACATACATACATACATATATATATATATACATACATACATATATATATACATACATATATATATATATATATATATATATATATATATATATATATATATATATATATATATATATATATATATATATATATCACGGAAGCTAGCAATACAATTTTTGAGACAAAATCCAAAGACATTTTTCATGGTTATTTCTACAAAGTAAAGGTCCATGCCAATAGATGCCAGTTTTTGTATCACTGTTTACAACAAGGTGGAATTTTCACTTTGAGAACAAATCCAGCAATTGCTTCCTACAGGCAATATCTTTTGAAAATCTTGAATCAAACTGGTCATTGGCATGATTGGCTCATGAAGTAGGTTACAACACATTCATTACCTTAACACTCAAAAAAAAAAAAAAAAGATTAAAAAATCGAAATGGGTGCAAAAATAGTGAAACAGGGAAGGGAGTTCAGCTTTAGTTTTACACTTTTAGGTACTTGCCAGGAAAAGCATACGTAAGTCATCTTTGACTTGTGTGCAGTGTGGACCCAAGGAATTTGCCAGGACGGGAAGTGGATGAACACCTGACAAACACCATGCTTTCTTCAAGAAGTCTTCAGAGATAACAGCGAGGAAGTAAATCTCCTATATTCTGGAATTCCTTATACTAAAGCTTTGCTACAAAATGTTGTGAAAATTTCCTTTAATACCTTTATATTTCTTGAACAAAGATGGATGAAAAGCTCTTTGAATGAGCTTTAATGGATAAATGTCCATGGTGCAAAGAGCCACTAAAGTTCTCAAGAAATGCTGTGGAAACTTTTGAATCTCCTCCTCATTGGAAATGACTTGATTTGTGAGATCCTGAAATAAATTTGGCACTTGAGGAGGATGATAATTCATGCGGCTGAAAGACCAAATGAGCATAAACACATCTTTATTCCTGCAAAGAGAGGGAAAACAGAGGAAAACTCTTAGTATCAAGGAAATCTTTGATTAGAAAATTAGTTGCCAATCAAAAATCAATGTATAAAAAGACTTTTTTCTTCTGTATTACATTTCTACATTGTACAACTTTCATTGATTTGCCAATTAAGTATGAATTGCTTGCCAATTAAGATGAATTGCTTGCCAATTAAAAATGAATTGCTTGCCAATTAAGATTGAATTGAAAGGAATGTACTGTAGGCCTACTGTAATGTTAAGTTTTTTCTGTTATTATTTCTTGGGTTGGCAACAAGTACAACTTGATCCTTAGGTACTGTAATGAAAAGATGAAACTGGAAGACCATACATTATGAATCTTATATAACGCCAAGATATTGGATTGAGGTAGCTCAATATAGCATTATGAACCTTGTATAAGGCCAACATATTGGATTGAGGTAGCTCAATATAACATTATGAACCTTATATAAGGCCAACATATTGGATTGAGGTACATGTAGCTCAATATAGCATTATAATGGACCTTATAAAAGGCCATCATATTGGATTGAGGTAGCTCAATATAGCATTATGAACCTTATATAAGGCCAACATATTGGATTGAGGTAGCTCAATATAGCATTATAAAGCACCAACATATACAGCATTACCTTATATAAACATATTGGATTGAGGGCAATACATTGGACTATTAGGGGTAGTTCAATATAGCATTATGAACCTTATATAAGGCCAACATATTGGATTGAGGTAGCTCAATAAAGCACTATGAACATTATATAATTAGGGCCAACATATTGAATTGAGGGAGTTCAATATAGCATTATGAATCTATATAAGGCCAACATATTGAATTGAGGGAGTTCAATATAGCATTATGAACCTTATATAAGGCCAACATATTGAATTGACGTAGCTCAATATAGCATTACGAACCTTATATAAGGCCAACATATTGGATTGAGGGAGTTCAATATAGCATTACGAACCTTATATAAGGCCAACATATTGGATTGAGGTAGCTCAATATAGCAGCAAATGAATCAAAAGGGGCTCATAGGTGATGTTGTGGTACCATATGTAGCAAGATCCTATCCAAGATCTAATGCGTTAGTCCAACACATTACCAGGCATGTCAAGAGACAAGGAGGATGCAAATATAAAGGGCAAGAAAGTCCCTCTGACCTTTTTTTCTTTAAACTGGGATGAAACTTGATGGGGTTAGGATTTCTGAGGTAGATTGTATTGAGGATGAGGAACATTTGCCATGTAGGGGCTTACTTGCTCAGGACAGTGAAGACTGCTACAAGTCAACTTAATATAAGGAACTCAAAGGAACATTTGCCATGTAGGAGCTTACTTGCTCGGGACAGTGAAGACTGCTACAGTCAACTTAATATGAAGAACTCGAAGGAACATTTGCCATATAGGAGCTTACTTGCTCGGGACAGTGAAGACTGCTACAGTCAACTTAATATGAAGAACTCGAAGGAACATTTGCCATGTAGGAGCTTACTTGCTCGGGACAGTGAAGACTGCTACAAGTCAACTTAATATAAGGAACTCAAAGGAACATTTGCCATGTAGGAGCTTACTTGCTCAGGACAATGAAGACTGCTACAAGTCAACTTAATAAAAAGAACTCAAAGGAACATTTGCCATGTAGGAGCTTACTTGCTCGGGACAGTGAAGACTGCTACAAGTCAACTTAATATAAAGAACTCAAAGGAACATTTGCCATGTAGGAGCTTACTTGCTCAGGACAGTGAAGACTGCTACAAGTCAACTTAATATGAAGAACTCAAAGGAACATTTGCCATGTAGGAGCTTACTTGCTCAGAACAGTGAAGACTGCTACAAGTCAACTTAATATGAAGAACTCAAAGGAACATTTGCCATGTAGGAGCTTACTTGCTCAGGACAGTGAAGACTGCTACAAGTCAACTTAATATGAAGAACTCAAAGGAACATTTGCCATGTAGGAGCTTACTTGCTCAGGACAGTGAAGACTGCTACAAGTCAACTTAATATGAAGAACTCAAAGGAACATTTGCCATGTAGGAGCTTACTTGCTCAGAACAGTGAAGACTGCTACAAGTCAACTTAATATGAAGAACTCAAAGGAACATTTGCCATGTAGGAGCTTACTTGCTCAGGACAGTGAAGACTGCTACAAGTCAACTTAATATGAAGAACTCAAAGGAACATTTGCCATGTAGGAGCTTACTTGCTCAGAACAGTGAAGACTGCTACAAGTCAACTTAATATGAAGAACTCAAAGGTACATTTGCCATGTAGGAGCTTACTTGCTCGGGACAGTGAAGACTGCTACAAGTCAACTTCATATGAAGAACTCAAAGGAACATCTGCCATGTAAGAGCTCACTTGCTCGGAACAGTGAAGACTGCTACAAGTCAACTTAATATGAAGAACTCAAAGGAACATTTGCCATGTAGGAGCTTACTTGCTCAGGACAGTGAAGACTGCTACAAGTCAACTTAATATGAAGAACTCAAAGGAACATCTGCCATGTAGGAGCTTACTTGCTCAGGACAGTGAAGACTGCTACAAGTCAACTTAATATGAAGAACTCAAAGGAACATCTGCCATGTAGGAGCTTACTTGCTCAGGACAGTGAAGACTGCTACAAGTCAACTTAATATGAAGAACTCAAAGGAACATCTGCCATGTAGGAGCTTACTTGCTCAGGACAGTGAAGACTGCTACAAGTCAACTTAATATGAAGAACTCAAAGGAACATTTGCCATGTAGGAGCTTACTTGCTCGGGACAGTGAAGACTGCTACAAGTCAACTTAATATGAAGAACTCAAAGGAACATCTGCCATGTAGGAGCTTACTTGCTCGGGACAGTGAAGACTGCTACAAGTCAACTTAATATGAGAAACTCAAAGGTACATTTGCCATGTAGGAGCTTACTTGCTCAGAAGAGTGAAGACTGCTACAAGTCAACTTAATATGAAGAACTCAAAGGAACATTTGCCATGTAGGAGCTTACTTGCTCGGGACAGTGAAGACTGCTACAAGTCAACTTAATATGAAGAACTCGAAGGAACATTTGCCATGTAGGAGCTTACTTGCTCAGAACAGTGAAGACTGCTACAAGTCAACTTAATATGAAGCACTCGAAGGAACATTTGCCATGTAGGAGCTTACTTGCTCGGGACAGTGAAGACTGCTACAAGTCAACTTAATATGAAGAACTCAAAGGAACATTTGCCATGTAGGAGCTTACTTGCTCAGAACAGTGAAGACTGCTACAAGTCAACTTAATATGAAGAACTCAAAGGAACATTTGCCATGTAGGAGCTTACTTGCTTAGGACAGTGAAGACTGCTACAAGTCAACTTAATATGAAGAACTCAAAGGAACATCTGCCATGTAGGAGCTTACTTGCTCGGGACAGTGAAGACTGCTACAAGTCAACTTAATATGAAGAACTCAAAGGAACATTTGCCATGTAAGAGCTTACTTGCTCAGGACAGTGAAGACTGCTACAAGTCAACTTAATATGAAGAACTCAAAGGAACATCTGCCATGTAGGAGCTTACTTGCTCAGGACAGTGAAGACTGCTACAAGTCAACTTAATATGAAGAACTCAAAGGTACATTTGCCATGTAGGAGCTTACTTGCTCAGGACAGTGAAGACTGCTACAAGTCAACTTAATATGAAGAACTCAAAGGAACATTTGCCATGTAGGAGCTTACTTGCTCGGGACAGTGAAGACTGCTACAAGTCAACTTAATATGAAGAACTCAAAGGAACATTTGCCATGTAGGAGCTTACTTGCTCAGGACAGTGAAGACTGCTACAAGTCAACTTAATATGAAGAACTCAAAGGAACATCTGCCATGTAGGAGCTTACTTGCTTAGGACAGTGAAGACTGCTACAAGTCAACTTAATATGAAGAACTCAAAGAAACATTTGCCATGTAGGAGCTTACTTGCTTGGGACAGCGAAGACTGCTACAAGTCAACTTAATATGAAGAACTCAAAGGAACATCTGCCATGTAGGAGCTTACTTGCTTGGGACAGTGAAGACTGCTACAAGTCAACTTAATATGAAGAACTCAAAGGAACATTTGCCATGCAGGAGCTTACTTGCTCGGGACAGTAAAGACTGCTACAAGTCAACTTAATATGAAGAAGTCAAAGGAACATTTGCCATGTAGGAGCTTACTTGCTCGGGACAGTGAAGACTGCTACAAGTCAACTTAATATGAAGCACTCGAAGGAACATTTGCCATGTAGGAGCTTACTTGCTCAGGACAGTAAAGACTGCTACAGTCAACTTAATATGAAAAAATACTACATGAATCTCCTTGAACTTTCTTTACAAACTGTTTCCTCAATAATTCACTTTGTAGCTGATTCTCTTAGAAAAATTCAAAGATAACAAATATACTAAAAAAATACTTGAGTTAAAAATATACAGATAAAGTAGAAAATACAAAAATAAATGAGGAAATTGATCGATGATTATAACGGTGAAAAATTTTAGGGGTTATGTAATTTTAAAATGAACTATGAGCAATTACTGTACTTACCTGAGAACTCGTCCCTCACTGTTTGCCTTTTTCATCATAACATCAGCCCTATGGGCAATGAGATTAAATAAATCGAGATGAAAGAATCGCAGCATAGCATAGGATCTTGCTATATGTGGTACCAAAACATCACTCATGAGCTTCTTGTTTTGCACCAATTCATTTGCTACTAGCTTGAGCTGCCTTTTGTCAATCCAATATGACCGGGCAACTAATCTCAAGGCTGTGATCAGTTCAAATGCTTCCGTCTCTGTTTTTATTGAAGGGGAATACAAATGAGCCACGACAGTTTGCACAAGTTTTGGAGATGTGAAAACACTTGGTCTACATTTCAGAATTCCTACACAGACCATGCACAATTCAGTGAATGTAAATTGATCCAGACATTTGTCCATAACTTCAAGAAGAATCTTTACATTGTGAGCAGGTCCATCACGATACAAACTTATAAGATAAAAAATCTGAGCATAATTATGAGGTAGAAGTTCCTCTACTCTCCGAGATAACTTATCAAGCATCTTTCTATGGTAACCAAGATGTTGCATATCCATTACCACCAGCCAATCAGCAATTAGCAAAATCTGATGACTGGTCAGAGTTTTTATTCTAATCTTGCACTGCTTATGAACCTGTTTCTTTAGAGTCCCTCTGGGAGATATCCGTCTATAAAACACTTCAAGCAAAGATGCCACAAACGTATCATCGTCCATTTCTCCAATATTGCTCTTGAAGATTGAGCAATTCCGAATATTTCTGAAATACCCTTTGTCAGTAGAAGATGATGAATCTTCACTATGTGACTCGCTTCCAATAAATTCAAAGTCCAAAGTCTGATACATTAAGCAGCTCTTCTGATATTTTTCCTTTGAACTTAGGAAGTATCGTATCCTATTATGAAGTCTAAGATCAATCATTCCATCGACCTTCACAGAATACTTGCCGATCTTCAACACAGATGAAATATTTGGACCTTTTTGAAAAGTTTTGTTGCCATTTTTGTGTGCTGCATTATCATATTGTACTGTGCTAGATAATTCAGTTTGGTCATCAGGTCTTCCCATTAGAGATTCAGTTTCTGTACTAATCGGGGAATGTTGATAAAATATCTCAAATTTACCCTAGATTTGCATGAGATAAGAGTATGGCTGCAGCAACACAGACAGGACACAATATTCCTTTGCATGAGACTATCTTTTCTCATGCTATTGAACAACAACTTTGAATCAAATCCAAAAGCAACTTGAAATTTTAGCCTTTGTGAGGCGAGCTTCCAGCTACTCCTTGAGAACATTTTGAATCATATCGTGCTAACCTTAAAAACGACACTGGGTCACCGAGAAATTACACAAAACTGTACAAAAATATCAAGTAGAGGCCAACAGCTATCAGGCACCTTAAAAGCGCTGTTATATGGACATCGAGCCACAGTATAAATAATCATCTGCAACACAAAGAGAGAAGATTAGTGAAGTGTTTGCCTTTAAAAATACTTTTTGTCAAGTGGTACATGTACACTAACTGCATACATTAACAAGTGGTACATGTACACTAACTGCATACATTAACAAGTGGTACATGTACACTAACTGCATACATTAACAAGTGGTACATGTACACTAACTGCACACATTAACAAGTGGTACATGTACACTAACTGCACACATTAACAAGTGGTACATGTACATGTACACTAACTACACACATTAAGAAGTGGTACATGTACACTAAGTACACACATTAACAAGTGGTACATGCACACTAACTGCACACATTAACAAGTGGTACATGTACACTTATACTGCACACATTAACAAGTGGTACTGTACATGTACACTAACTGCACACATTAACAAGTGGTACATCCATACTAAGTGCACACATTAACAAGTGGTACATGTACACTAACTGCACACATTAACAAGTGGTACATGCACACTAACTGCACACATTAACAAGTGGTACATGTACACTAACTACACACATTAACAAGTGGTACATGCACACTAACTGCACACATTAACAAGTGGTACATGTACACTTATACTGCACACATTAACAAGTGGTACATGTACACTAACTACACACATTAACAAGTGGTACATGTACACTAACTGCACACATTAACAAGTGGTACATGTACACTAACTGCACACATTAACAAGTGGTACATGCACACTAACTGCACACATCAACAAGTGGTACATGTACACTAACTACACACATTAACAAGTGGTACATGCAAACTAACTGCACACATTAACAAGTGGTACATGTACACTAACTACACACATTAACAAGTGGTACATGTACACTAATTGCACACATTGGTGGGTGCATACAGCATTGTGTATAAGACACATAATATGGTGCTCATCTGTGGGCACTGTACAGAGCACATCACTACCTGGGCAGTCAGCAGCATCAACAGCAAGGTCGAGCTTTATGCATATGACTTTGAATAAGTGATGCTCTAGTACATGTACAGTACTTCAAACATGATGAGAGAACCCATCCTTCCTGCCTGTAACAAGTGTAAAGTATGGCTTGTTTCAGATACATGATATTAAGTCCTACAGAGTCACCGGGAAATTCTAACAATTTTGCTATTTTTCAAAATCACTGTTAAAGAATATATGACTTCTTAATATCTACTTATCAATTACTGTATGTAAACTGTACATTAATATAAGAATTTTTGCCAAAAATCAGTTGAAATGGTGGTGCTTTTGACAAATTCTACAATAACTTTGTCTACTTAGGTAAAGCACACTAGGTTTAAGAATATTTTGTAATTTAGGGTGCAATTATAAATAGGGCCACTCTGAAAATAATTCCCCCCCCCCTTCCCCCATACAACCTTACTGCGCAGTCTGAGGTCAATACACAGACAATTAATAGGCCCAAGTCCATATATACCACTTATATCAAGTCTAACGTCGCAATACATTTTGTGTCTTAAGCCCCGACAAAATCTAAAATCTGTCGGGTCTATTATTGCTCACAACAGAAACCACAATCCAGCACAAGCAATTACACCAGGGATTTCAACACACTTCACCTCACTTTCCATGGTCATAATCTGACATTGATAGTAAACAAATTTCACTGCAGCTGCACTGAATTTCACACTCAACAAAAGGACAAAAGAATTCCCCTGTAGTCAATGTGTCTGGCTTGAAGTAATAATTTACAAATAGGATGGTATTTAACAGTGAAGGTTTTTTTTATTATTATTTTTTTAAATATTATGACGAGTGATTTTACGTTATTTTTTTGTTCAACCTCAATGGACTAAAATCCATTTTGTTTGTTTATCGATGAGTGATTTTATGTGATGTTCAACGTCAATGGACTAAAAATCCATTGCAACAGATTTCAATCATGTAGCTATTCATATCTTTTGTGAAAATCGTTCCTCCAAGCTGCTGCTCAGTTACGAGGTCAATCTTAGTCAATCTGACAGCTGAAGCTAATGGGCCGGACTCAGTAATAATTTAAATCTAATAATGAGTGTGGAAATCTACAACAGGCGACAGGATGTCTCTTTTTTTTCTGGTTGAGCTCAGATAAAAATTAATTTATATTATAAATTGAGAACATACATTTCTTACATTACTTGCACACCAAATAGGAGAATGGTGACTATAGTTAGTTTAGCATTTAACCATGAGTGAGATGCAGAGGTCCCAGGTTCAAGTACAACCTTAAGCGTACAGGACAGGGGAAAGGGGGTCTGCAGCCCACCCCCTCCATGCAGGCAGCATATATGCAATTGTTTGGGAAAATGTTTGACATTTTTTTGACAGATAGATAAACATACAGAAGAAGTGAAATTAATTAGATTAATAAATCAGAAACAGGAGAATTGAAAATTCAGATTTTACCTTGGCAATTTTGATTGCTTTTTAAAATAGTAAAACAAAGTCATGTTCGACAAATGTGTCCGTGTTTATCATTATCGAGAAGTTTTACGTTATAATGTATGCTATCATACTTCCTCCATTAATATGATACTCAACACCAACTTCCACAACAACCCAGGACCAACAGGAGAACGAATACAATGGAGCCATTGATAAGGGAAATTTAATCCTAATTACTTGTGGTTTTTAGAATAAAGAAAACAAAGAGGAAAAGTCTGACCCGACCTGCTTATTTATCAGGTCGGGTCTGACCGTTTGAAATTTCAAGGAGCACAACAAGTAATACAAAATTAATTGAAACTTCTATCTGAGTTGAAAAAAACAAAGATCTGGTTGAAGCAGACCAAGGACTTTTTTTCAATTTAGGCAAAGCCAACCGTAGATTTGCCACAAGACAGCATTAGGTGTGATCCAACCAAGGATATGCTGAAGTAACATATCCCTGATCCACCTACTGCATGAAAATGATTAGAAATGGTACCCGAGTTTGTAAAAGTTTGGTCTATTTTGTTTGTTTGATGAGGTCTTAACGGCACCACGACAACGAAGGTCAAATTGTGCCTGAGAGGTCAGATCATTTTAGAGGTAGTAAGGAAAGAGACCAGGGGAAGAATGAGAGAAATTCAAGAACAAAAGCCAGAAAGCTGTGATCGAGAGAGGAGGTGCATGGGTAAAACTAAAAACAAAGTAGAGAGGGGGTGGAAGAGGAGAATTAAATATGGTTGTAGAGGGATGCATGCTGAAGGAAGGAGACTATTTTATCTGGAGGATTTTTTTGGAAGAACTCAGCAATTGAGTTGTGGGGAGCGAGAGAAGCTCTGGGAAGGTTGTACAGGGGGCAAGCAAGGAGAACGTGTTGGATTGTGAGGATGCAGTGGCAATTGTTACAGAGGGGTTGGGGGGAACCAATAAGGAGGTGGGAGTGAGTGAGGTGGGTGTGACCAATTCTAAGACGGGTAATATGAACGTTGTCGATACGAGAAAGGTTGTTGATGGTGGATTTGATCGGGATTGTGGGCTGGATAACATGGAGTTTGTTATCAATTTGGAAGTTCCATAAGGTCTATTTTGGTTGTGATCCACTTCCTCTTCAACGAAGGTCTTTCAGTACGTTTTGGAGGCTGAAAACCCATATGCGGAATATGATGGGTACATCAGGCAAGACTCAGTTGCTGTGCTCTTATAGAAAAGGAGTATGCAAACAAAGTCATAGCAGAAGAAATGGGCAACATCATAGACATTTTCTGGAAAAAAAGGGACGTAGAAACTTGAAGTATTTTTTCTAAATTGAGTATTTTTCATTGGTAAACATACATTTTAACTTTTAAATTTATCAAGGTTTGGTTTGTTGATGTTTAACGGCACCGCGACAGTCAGAGTCAAATGTGCCAAGAGGGTGTTAATAAATAATGGTGTAAGAGTAAGGATAGTGAGGAGATGGAAGGTTTGTAAGGGAGATAAAGGGGAAAAGCTGAATGTGGGAGAAAAATTTAGGTGAAAAGAAAGGGTGTGTAAGGTTATGTGTAGAAGGGGAGATGGGGAGGAGATTATATGTGGTGGAAGAGGTTGTTATTGCAGAGAAAGTTGATGATGTTTGAAGAAGAATTGTTTTCGATGAGGTCCAAGATTATGGAGAGTGAGGAGAGAAAAATCTGGAGTTCTGGTATAGGGGACAGGTTAAGAAAATATGCTTGATGGAGAGATTGATGTTGCAAGTGGGGCAAAGAGGGACAGGGGAGCCGGATAAGAGATGGGAATCTATTAAGAGGGAATTCTGCTTGATTCTTTGAGATGGTAGGACAGTCCCACCCTACCTGGTACTCTGAGCATTTCTTGAAAAGACTAGGGTAAAAACCTGGTGTTTATCCACTTTGTCCCGGTCACACGATACTGGCATTAAAGGGAAGATCATGTACAAAACAAAACAAAACATCCTTAAAGCAGGAAATGCTGTCCTGGATGGTAAAGGCTGCTGTGCGGTCCAAGTGTAATTAAAGGAAACAAGAACACACAAAAGAAAAGATGAACACTGGTGCAAGTAAAAACTGGAAGATTTACAACAATGGTTGAAAACCGTAGGTGGCAGGCATCTAATGGATGGTAATGCTGCTGAAATGAAGCATATTGGGGTGAGGATGCTGTAACTGCCTGCAGCAGAAGAATGTTCCAGAGACGAATAACATTTGGATAAAAAGAATGCATGTAGATGTTGATATTGGAAGAAACATGATGGTAGTGAAGATGGCGTGAACATCTGGCTGGCCTTTAGTTTAATTTGAAGCGTGTAGGAAACAAAATCTTGAAAAACATAGTAGCTTGGGCAAGTACAGTAGTCTACGATGTTCACATGTATCTCATTTAAGTGTCTCTGGTAGTAACACTTGATGTTCTGTGGTAGTCTCAGTGCTGTGAAATGGGCTACATGCCTTTGTATGCTCTCAACTTTCGTCTTATCATTCGTCATAAATGGGTTCCACACTATAGAAGCAAAGTCAAGCTGGGGTCTTATAATGCTTTTTACAGGGGTGTCACATGAACCCAGATTCCTGCAGATGAGACCTAGTGTTTGTGAGGCCTTAGCTCTAATTGAATCTATGTGTTTGGTCCAGGAAGTGATGGTAGATCCTAAGTACTTGGTAGAGCTCTGTATATCACCCTCAATAGAATACTCTTCACGGCTGGTGCTTCATGTTGAAGTTCATTCCCCAAGTCTTTAGCCCAGGAAAAAACAATGAGAAGGTCCTGATGAAGGAAGAGCTAGTCCTCAGTTGACTTGATGCAATCTGCAAAAAGTTTTATACTGGATGTAATGTTGGTAGTGTAGTGATGTCATTAATAAACAGCAAAAACAGGACTGGGCCCAAAACTGAGCCCTGGGGAATAGGCTGTCTTACTCTTAATTATGATTTCTTAAGGCCTTTGTCGGAAAAAATTACATTCAAAGAATAGTTAGTACCGTTGGAATCTTCATAATGGGCACTCACATTGGGAGTTTTAAATGATTTGCATAAATTTGCATAAAAAAATAACTGTCCATAACTTCATTTCTTGGGCACTTAGGGACTTGGTTTTAGTGGCAAATCCCATCTTTTCAATGTCTAGCAATCCAGCTATGCTATTTCCATGATGCTTAAATGGAGGCCATATTGGATTTCCATCCGTCCATACAGACAGACGAAATCAGCATGAGCTTACATAGGTTTGTATTTTGCTTTGCATGCTCTATAGTTGTCATTTCAAGTGTGGCCTATGTAATAATAATATAAGTTTTCTTTTGACATGTTTACCACACAAGATTCCCAATTTTACTTTTTCAATGGCAATGTGTAATCTATCTAAACTCATCTATCCCCCTCCAATGCCATCCATTCATTCCTCCCAGATAACATCCTTCCCTCTTTAACAGATGCCCAGCATCCATCCCTTCCTCCGCGGTACCACCAATCCCGCACCAATGCATCCACCCTCCTTCCCCTAATGTCATCCACCCCTTTCTCCTTTCCCCAATGCACGCACCCATCCCTCACCGATGCCATCCATCCCTCCCCCTGAAGCTATTCATCCCTACCCCCAATGTCATCCATCCCTACCTCCCAGATGCCATCCATTCCTCTTTCCACATTGCCATTTATCCGTCCCTCCTGATGTCATCATCCCTTCCTGATGCTATCCATCCCTCCCTCCCTTCCTGATGCCATGTATCCCTCCCTCCGTGGTGCCATCCCTCCTCCCTCTTTCTCTGATGCCATCTATCCCTCCCTCCTGATGTCATCCATCCCTTGTTCCATCCATCCCTCCCTCCCTCCCTGATGCATCCATCCTTCCTTCCATGTTGCCATCCATCCCTCCCTCCCTCCCCTCTGTCATCCATCTCTCCCTCCCTGATGTCATCTATTCCCTCCAAAGCCATCCACTCATTCCTCCCTGATAGCAACCTTCCCTTCCTCCCTGATGCCAACCATCCATCCCTCGATCTGCGATACCATCAATCCCTAACCAATGCCAACCATCCCTCCTATCCATCCCTACCCCAATGCCATCTATCCCTACCTCCCAGATGCCATCTATCCCTCCTTCCCCATTGCCATTTTTTCATCCCTCTCCCTGATACCATCTATACTTCCCCCGCTGTTGCCATCCATCCCTCCCCCTCGCTATTGCTATCCATCTCTCCTCCATCCTTCCCCAATGACATCCATCCCTCCCCAATGCCATCCATCCATCCCTCCTCGATGCCATCCATCTCTCCCTCCCCGATACCATCCATCCCGCCCTGATGCTATCCATTTCCACCTGCCCAGATGACATCAATCCATCCTCCTCCCCTGTTGATGCCATCTATCTCCTCCTCCCTAATGCCATCCATCCCTTTTCTTCCCCTGCCATTCATCCATTTCTTCTGGAAGCTATCCATCCCTCCCCCTCCCCAAAGCTCACCATATGTCCTCCCCATTGTCATCAATCCATAGGGGCACTATCATTACAGTCAATAGGAGAAAACACAATTTTTTTGTGATTTCGACAAAAAATTGCACATACATGTACAGTTTCTCAACTAAAAACTCCCAGAAATGTAATTATTATCTGATTTGTCATATTTCAGCAAAAAAATAAAATTCCACATCCCGGAATGGCTGAAAACGAGGTATTTTTGTGGAAAATATTAGGCCTTATTAGGCTATGAAAGTACCTATTGCACAAAAATGTCATTTTTTGACAATGCCAATGTAATTTTTTCACAAAAATACCTCGTTTTCAGCCATTCCGGGGTGCAGGATCTTTTCTTTTACTGAAATATCATGACAAATTGGACAATAGTTACATTTCTGGGAGTTTTCAGTTAAGGTATGTGCAATTTTTGTTGAAATCACAAAACATCATGTTTTCTCCATAATACACTTGTCAGTTGTATGACTCACCCCTACTACCCCAGGCAATGTCAGTCAAAGGTGGGTCATTGACATATGAAACAGTGACTCACATGTGTGTCATTGTACCAAATTGTCAGTCACCAGATTCTGGGGTGAATCAATCTACTTCAGACCTATTAACTTTGTACAGAGATGAGTGATTTTGGGTAAGTCATTTGCACAAGAAATGTCAGTCACCTACATGTAAGTGACTGAGGGGTGCATCAATGCACATGTTTTGACCACCCACCTTGGTGCAATGACTCACCTTGTCCAGGAGTGTAGGGGTGAGTCACACAATTCACAACTGCATAACGATAATGCCCCTTAGCTATTAGTCATATCCCACAATACACTTTTTGACATACTGGTGGCATGTACATGTACAGTGGGTTGTTACACTTTCCATACATAAACATGATGGTGTGTTGAACGTTAAGCTATCAAACTTAGGCCCATGGTCAATGGGACAAAATTTGCTCCAAGCTTGATATCTTACTAATTATGTACCATTCTTGCTTTAATTCTTATACGTAGTTCTATGAAGTTGTTTTAGTGCTCAAAAAGACAAAATTAGAAGACCCTTTAGGATTTCTCTGGCGAAAAAGTTTTCCCAGCCGGACCTTCAAAGTTTCTGTCACTTGTAATTGTTTATCACTTTATGTTGGACATCATATTACTTCTATGGTTGTCATACAGCTGATTGGCTAACAACTCATGCACATTTAAATAGATTCAACTAACAAGTAAATATTTTTATCGAACTTTGACCTCATGAATAAGGAACTAAAATTAGTTCTGCTGTTTAGTTCTTAAATCATATGGCAGAATATGATACTGTAGTTGTTCCCATCATGAACAGAAGAACAGAAGAAAAATATATCAATTCTACCATTTCCATTTAAATGGCAGAATTTTGTTGTAAACCTAGTGATAAAAGATTTTTAATAATTTAGTGAAGAATATTCTCAGGGAAGTTGTGTAAGTTAAAATGAATAAAGTTAAGACAACAAATTTTGTCTTTCATCTCCAATGGCGTGCATTTAAAAAACCCATAACCTTCGTGAGGCCGGAGATCAGTAAACAACAGCAATCACACAATGTCAGCATACAGAAACGGGTGAAAGTGAAAGAAAGTACGGCAAAATGATGGTAAATCATTCCATAACTAAGTCACCCCTAGGGCTATGGAGTTTTATTTCGGGTGAGACCTATTGACCATTTAATGTTTAAACGTATCCCGGAAGAAGAAGAAAAAGAATGATTGAAAGAGGTTACAGAGACTTTCTTCCTCTAGTCTTAAGAAAATAAGAAGTAGGCCTAAGCCAAACGTTAGGCCTAACGTTACTGTAGCCTATACTATATTAAGTGCCTAGCCTAGGCTACATTACTTGTCACTCACTGTTCCTTCAGTCAACTTCCTGACGTCGAACTGCAATATTCGCTACAAAAATATTGCATCTAACCATGGTTAGGTTTGCCTAACGTCATGAACAGGCAGATGACAAAATGGGAACAAGATGAACAACGGATAAGCAAAAAAATCGCTAAACTCATCAGCCATCAACTTCGTTAAATCGAGAGGTGGTATCATATCATTATATGCATTAACCGTGTTCTTAATGGGTAGTCTATCATGGTAATGATGCCAGCAGTTTATCTTCAGAATATGACAGTCTTACAGAAGCTGATGAGGATGAGTTGCCACGGGACCGTAGCTGCGGGGGAATTTGGTAGAAATTTCCCCCTCCCCCCCAAATATATTTCTGCGCCCTGAATTAATACAAGCAAAAATTATAATGTGCATGTAATAGTTCTAAATGCCCCCCATATTGCAAAATAATGGTGTAAAACGCTGTTCCATTAATCTTCAAAAACGCAACGCGCATATAGCCCAGCTACGGTTTTGATAAGTAATGCCGTGATTTGCAATTTGTGTGAAGCAGCGAAATGATTTTGGTACAAAGACGTTGAAGTTTTTAACAAATTGTATTTAATTCTTTATTGGGTGGCAAGTTGATTTCAAGTGAGCACTGCTTCCTGCGGGTCTCCGCCGCATATTTGTTATCATGTAAATAATTCTACATAAAATTAATATGTGTATCCATTTAATGATATATCCTGTTCTGTATATAATTGTCTACCTCTTTGTATTATGTATATTTCAAGTACATTATATAATATTTGTGACTTGAGAGTCTTGACTTCTGTAATTTTTCCCAGTTCATGCCGTTATAACTGCTTCTGTAAGTACCCCTATGCCATTTTCAAGTTTGGCCTACATACATGCAGAAGTAGATAACGTGTCTAACGTGCACACAGCTCTAGCTCTAGTTCACTATATGTGGCAGCAGAAACACCTTACTATATTATTCGGTTAAAATGCAGATTTTTTTTTTTAGAGAGGGGTGGCCTGGCAGAAAGGGCCCAGGCCCTCCTGTAGCTACACTACTGTTCAACATCCTTCACCACCCCCCTCCCTCCTCCCTCCCTTTCACACACACAAAACACTTTAAAATGGATCTACACCACTGGTATCATTTATCAATTTCCATTTTTATTGATGCTATATTTTGTTTGTGACTGCTCATAATTGCACATTGATGCTGTCTTAAATAGTTACCAGTCACCCAGTGGTTAGGCGCAGGGTCTCAAGGTGAAAATTGTCCCCTACTATTTTTCATCAGTATTACTTGCCAACTCATTTGACAAATTTTGAGTGTTTTGCCTCCACCTTAATAATATGGCTTTCAAATTGCCCATAGGATAATAATGATCAGGAATATCCATCAAAATTTAGCTGGTTTATTTACATCATGTACAAAGCCAATAAACGTTTATCTGATATAATACGCCTTGATAAAAAGCTTAATTCATATTATATTTACCAAATTCTGACTAAAATTAAATGCAGATGAATCTTATGTTTCACTTCTATTCGAGCTAGCAAATATTGTCTTAATGACTTTTCATGCCATGGCTCCTGGTTTCCAGTTTCTTATGGACAGAGGCTCCATGGCATTACTTTCCTTTTATGCAAGATACACATACTTTCATTATTACCATTTGTCAGAAATACTGTTTTAAATTCTTTAGATGATAAGTTTTTTTTTATAGATTTTCTTTCAAGCGAGATACCAAATAGTTAGAACCACTTTCCAAAGGCTAAAAATCATTCCGACCAGTAACTAAATGAGGCTGTGTGAACAGGCAGAGGGTACTGATGCTACATCACCACATTTGTTGGCAAGCAGATAATTTATTAATTTCACAAAAATACTTAGGCCTACATATGTTCTTTCATTCAGAGAATGAGGAATGTTAAAACTCTTACTTTGGGCAGCTGAGATGTCATGACAGCATCACATCACACATACCCTCTAAGCAAAGTGTTTGGACAACAACTGATGTATGTGTGTTGATTCAAAAACTGAAAAAGCTTGATTTTTTGTTTAGTTGTAAAAAAAAATTATACAGATTCAGAGTCACTAGTATCGTAGTTCATTTAAAATAACAAAAAATGTTTAAAAACTTATTCTGTTAAAGAAATACAATATCCGACGTATTAAGCTCCCCTGCTCCAATAAGCACCCATCCAACATTTTTTTTTATATAACCTAAGATTAAAAATAAGTTTTGTTACATTATTTTGCATCTGAAGCTGATGATGTTTTTGTGCAGTGGTTATTGTGGGACTAGTATATAACCAGTTCACACAATGTGTGTTTGTTTGATGAGGGCTTAATCGGCACCACGACAACGAGGGTCAAATTATGCCTGAGAGGTCAGATCATTATAGAGGCAAGAAGGAAAGGAAACAGGGGGAGAATGTGAGAAATACAAGCACAAAATGTCAGAAAGCTGTGATTGAGTCAATGGGTGAAAAATAAAAGTAGAGAGAGGGGATGAAAGAGGAGAATTAAATATGGTTGTAGAGGGAAGCATGATGAAGGAAGGAGATAATTTTATCTGGAGGGTTTTTCTGGAAGAACTCAGTTATTAAGTTGTGGGGAGCGAGTGAAGCTCTGGGAAGGTTGTACAGGGGGCAAGCAAGGAGAACGTGATGGACTGTGTGGTGCAATGGCAATTGTTGGGGAGAGCCAATAAGGAGGTGGGAATGAGTGAGGTGGGTGTGACCTATTCTAAGACGGGTAATATGAACGTTATCGATACGAGAGAGGTTGTTGATGGTGGGTTTGATTGGAATGGTGGGCTGGATGACATGGAGTTTGTTATCAATGTGGGAGTCCCATGAGGTTTGCCAGCGGTCACAACCAAGGGAAGCGCTAAGCGGTTTGATGTCAGAAAGGGTTTTGGGAAAAGGAATAGCCCTGTCATTGCCAGAGATGCCAACATGGCTGGGTATCCAATGTAGTCTGAATAGCACACTGGATTATTACAAAGTAATTTTGAGTCTAAAAAGTGGTGCAATTTATACTTTGGAATTAAGCACCCATGGTGCTTATTATGTCAAATTACGGTATTCAACTTTAAAGTTCTCTCCATTTGTATCAAACGGCTGAAATTAGACTGGCAGTGACATCATATCTTCACATTCCTCAAAAATGTATGTATTTCATTGCATTTGCCTCAGAAAATTTGTGGTTTATAACCAATGGATATGGCTTAATAGTAATACAACAGAATCTAGTGAAATATAAATTAATACTCTCTGAAACAATTATGACTAGAACGATAAATACAGTCATGGTTTACATGCCCATGCAAATTGACAACCAAATTACATAACCCAGCCAATTACAAAAATGGCATCTCATACTAAGTCCCACATGGCATCCCATGTCCCACACGGCATCCCACTCCATGTCCCACATGACATCCCATCCCTTGTCCCACATGGCATTCCACTATATGCCCCACATGGCATCCCATTCTATGACCCATATGGCATCGCACATGGATCCCATCCCATGTGCCAAATGACATCCCACCCCATGTCCCACATGACATCCCATACCCAACATGACATCCCATCCCATCCCTTGTCCCACATGGCATTCTACCATATCTCCCACATGGCATCCCACCCCATGGCATCCCATCCCCCACGGCATCCCATTGTCCCACGTGTTCTCCACCATGCCCACATGGCATCCCATCCTATGACCCATATGGCATCCCACCCTATATTCCATCCCATGTGCCAAATGACATCCCACTCCATGTCCCACATGACATCCCATCCCATGTCCCACATAGCATTCCACCATATCTCCCACATGGCATTCCAATATATCTCCCACATGGCATTCCACCAAATGGCATTCCACCATATGATCCACATGGCATCCCACTCTATGTCCCGCATGGATCCCATCCTACATGTATGTCCCACATTTCTCCAACCATATGAACCACATGACATACCTCTCTATGTCCCACATGGCATCCGCCATGTGTCTCACATGACATCTCTCCCTATGTCCCCCATTGCATCCCACCATATGTCCCACATCAGTGGCTTACCACCTGATGTCCCACATAGCATCCCACCTTATGTCCCACATTGGATCAACCATATGTTCCACATGGTATCCCTCCCATTGTCCCAATGACATCCTACTTTATGTCCCACATGACATCTCAACCTATGTCACACTCTTGTGTTACTTGTGGCATCCTACCCTATGTCACACATGACATCTCAACCTGTCACACTCTTGTGTTACTTGTGGCATCCCACCCCATGTCCCACGTGGCATCCCATGTCCCACGTGGCATTCCATGTCCCACGTGGCATTCCATGTCCCACATGCCATCCCATGTCCCACATGGCACCCCATGGCATCACATCTCATGGCATTCCACCCTATGTCCTGCATGGCATTCCACCATATATCCCACATGGCATCCCACCCCATGTCGCACATGGCGTCCTACCCCATGTCCCACATGACATCCCATAGGCTCCATAAGAAGTCTCATCCTTACTATCACAGAATGGGCATACTATGTATGAAAGTGTCAGTTCATATAATAACTTATATGCAAATGAGTTGTTGAATAAGAAAAAAAAAGGCAGAGTCAAATAATTATGCCTGATATAGCCCTTGGGATATTCCACATGGTATATATTATATTGTATGTCCCTCATGGCCCCCATCCATGTCCCACATGGCATCCCTCCCTATGTCCATATATAGTCACATCCTGTCACACTCCCTGACTGAGCATATTAAATTAAAAGTCTGGTCAGGTCATTTACTGTAGCAACTTTATGCAAATTACCACAATAATAAAGGCGAAGTTAATAATCATGCCTGATACAATCGTTGTTGCCCACATATTTTAAAAAATTTAAAGGATTCTAATTACCCAGAGCTACGAAAGAGACGCTTGTGGATCTCTGAAGAATATTGCAAAATTATATCATTTTACAGTTATCTTCTAAGGAAATATTACATGTTTTATAGACTTTTTAAGGAAATTAGTCTTCAATCTGTCTTAAGTGTCTCTGAAAAACTTTAACATTTTGGAAGGAAATTCTAATCTTTAATAAGGATATCTAAAAAACTTTAACTTTTTCTGAACAACTGAAAAAACTTTAACAGTTTTTGAGGAATTTTCAAATTTTTTTAACATTTTTGAGGAAATCTCAGGAAAAAGTGTGGACGAAATCGCAATTACATAGGTTCGCATTATGCTTCGCATGCTCAACAAAAAGGCAGAGTCAAATAATTATGCCTGATATAACCCTTGGTGTATACCACATGGTATATATTATATCATGTCCCGCATGGCCACCATCCATGTCCCACATGGCATCCATGTCCCACATGGCATCCCTCCCTATGTCCATATTGCAGTCACATCCTGTTACACTCCTTGACTGAGCATACTATATAAACAATCTGGTCAGTTCATATACTGTAGCAACTTTATGCAAATAACCAGAGTTTAATAATCATGCCTGATACAACCGTTGGTGCCCAATTTGGAAGAATTTGAAGGAATGTAAATCTCCAGTACTACGAGAGAAATGTTTAATGATCTCTGAAGAATATTGGAAAATTATTTTATTTTACAGTTATCTTTGTAGAAAATATCAAATGTTTCGTAGGCTTTTCAAGGAAACTAGTTTTCAATCTTGTCTTAAGTGTCTCTGGAAAACTAACATTTTGTAAGGAAATTTTACTTTCCATGAGGATATCTAAAGAAACTTTCAAGTTTTTCTGAGGAATTCTGAAGAAACTTGAACATTTTCTGAGGAATTCTCAAAATACTTTAACATTTCTGAGAAAATCTCAGGAAAAACTGTGGACAGCCGGATGGACGAAATCGCCATAACAAAGGTTTGCAATATGCTTCGCATGCTCACCAAAAAGGCGGAGTCAAATAATTATGCCTGATATAGCCCTTGGTATATATTATATCATATGTCCCTCATAGCCCCCATCCATGTCCCACATGGCCTCATCCATGTCCCACATGGCATCCCTCCCTATGTCCATATGCAGTCACATCCTGTCACACTTCCTGACTGATCATACTAAATAAAAAAGTTTGGTCAGTTCATACACTGTACCAACTTTATGCAAATAACCACAATAATAAAGGTGGAGTTAAATAATCATGCCTGATAGAACCATTGGTGCCCAAATATTTTAATTTTTTTAAGGATTTTAAATCTCAGAGCTACAAGAGAGACGCTTGAGGATCTCTGAAGAATATTGGAAAATTTAATCATTTTACAGTTACATGTATCTTCTAAGGAAATATCAATGTTTTGTAGACTTTTTAAGGAAACTATTCTTCAATCCTGTCTTAAGTGTGTCTGAAAAACTTAACAAATTTTGTAAGGAAATTCTAACCTTCCATAAGGGTATCTGAAGAAACTTTAACTTTTTCTGTAAAATTTTCAAAAAAATTGAACATTTCTGAAGAAATCTCAGGCAAAAACTGTGGACGGCCGGACGAACAAAATGGCTATTACATAGGTTCGCATTATGCTTTACATGCTCACAAAAGTACATTTCTAATAAGTAACTAGAATGGTAAATACCGTCATGATTCGCATGCCCATGCAAATTGACACCCATATCATATGACTCGGCCAATTTTAAAAATGGCATCTCACACTAAGTCCCACATGCATTCCATCATATGTCCCACAGGGCATCACATCCTATGTTCCACATCCCATGTCCCAAATGACATCCCACCTCATGTCCCACATGACATCCCATGCCTTGTCTAACATGGCATTCCACCATATCTCCCACATGGCATTCCACCATAGTGTCTCACATGGCATTCCACCATATGTCCCACACGGCATTCCACCATATGTCCCACACGGCATTCCACCATATGTCCCACAAGGCATCCCATGCTATGACCCACATGGACCCCATCCTACATGTATGTCCCACATTAATCCAACCATATGTACCACATGACATCCCTCCCTATGTCCCACATGGCATCCCTCCCTATGTCCCGCATCAGTAGCTTCCCACCTGATGTCCCACCATATGTTCCACATGGTATCCCTCCCAATGTCCCAATGACATTCTACTTTATGTCCCACATGGCATCACACCCCTGTCCTCCTACCCTATGTCCCACATAGCCTCCTACCCTATGTCACACATGGCATCCTACCTTATGTCACACATGACATCCTACCGTGTCACACATGGCATCCGACCTTATGTCACACATGGCATCCCAACCTATGTCACACTCTGTGTTACTCGTGGCATCCCACCTTGCCCACATGGCATTCTACTCTGTTCCACATGGCATCCCACCACATGTCCCACATGGCATCTCACCCCATGTCCCACATGACATCCCATAGGCTCCATAAGAAGTCTCATCCTAGCTATCACAGTCCTTGATTGAGCATACTATGTATAAAAGTGTCAATTCATATAATGACTTATTTGCAAATGACTTGTTGAAATGGGGTAAGACGTCATGTCCCACATGACATCCCATGTCCCACATGACATTCCATCCCATGGCATTCTACCCTATGTCCTGCATGGCATTCCAACATATATCCTATATGGCATTCCACCTCGTTCCACATGGCATCCCACCCCATGTCCCACATGGCATCCCACCTCATGTCCCACATGGCATCCCACCTCATGTCCCACATGGCATCCCACCCTATGTCTCACATGATGTCCCATAGGCTCCATAAGAAGTCTCATCCTAGCTATCACAGTCCCTGATTGAGCAAACTATGTATGAAAGTGTCATTTCATATGATAACTTATATGCAAATGAGTTGTTGAATAAGAAAAAAAGGTGAAGTCAAATAATTATGCCTGATAAGGCCCTTGGTGTATACAACATGGTAAATATTATATCATATGTCCCTCATGGCCCCCATCCATGTCCCACATGGCATCCCTCCCTGTGTCCATATGCAATCACAACCTGTCACACTCCCTGACTAAGCATACTAAATAAAACAAGTCTGGTCAGGTCTTATACTGTAGCAACTTTATGCAAATCACCACAATAATAAAGGTGGAGTTTAATAATCATGCCTGATACAAGTGTTAGTGCCCAAATATTTTGAAGATTTTTAAGGATTTTAAATCTCAAGTGCTACAAGAGAGACTTGAGGATCTCTGAAGAATATTAGAAAATTATTTCATTTTACATTTATCTTCTAAGAAAATATTAAATGTTTTGTAGACTTTTTAAGGAAACTAGTCTTCAATCCTGTCTTAAGTATCTCTAAAAAACTTTAACATTTTATAAAGAAATTCTAACCTTCCATAAGGAAATCTAAAAAACTTTAACTTTTTCTGAGGAACTCTGAAAAAACTTTAACATTTTCTGAGGAATTCTCAAAAAACTTTAACATTTCTGAAAACTCAGGACAAATCTCCGAACGGACGGACAGCCCGGACGTAATTGCCATTACATAAATTCGCAAGTATTAACATAAATACATTACCAGTGTTAAGATGTGACATCTATCTTCTCCAATAGACTTTCTACACCAGTAATTTTCATACTAATTTCTTACAAATTAAAGATTACTCATCTCCAAAACAGAACAAGATAGGGAAAGTGGTTTCAACCCTCTATTATACAAGACTGACATGTCTGACAATCTTTCAAATAAACAAAGAAATATTTTCAATTTCTGACTGCTGAGAATTCTTTTCAAATATATAAGTTTGCCCAACAATCCCGTAGTTTCATCAATCTCTCTTTTATCATACATGTAACACACTTTAAGTTAAACATAGCTAGATAAAGCCGATGAAGATGGCTGTCATCTCAACAAGAACTCCTTTTCGATCTCACCAAAAAGCTGCAATACAGACAACCAGACAAGGTTATCCTTTTCCAGTACAATGGTTCAAATGCTGTGACTGATGACTTCCCTGGTCACTTTTGCTAATAAAAATAGACACCTATGTTCATACGTGATACAAGGAAGAATCATGCTACAGTAAACCTTGTTCCAATGAGAGCTTCTCCCTGGAATTTTGTCACACTTTACAAATATAAAATGCTTTGTAGATCCCTGGGAGACCTCAGGCTCAGCTAGGGCCATTCCGTCACATAATTCACAGACTGCGGAATAGCCCTAGCAGGGGGTCTGCTAGAGCCATTCCCTCACATAATTCACAGACTGCGGAATAGCCCTTCAGCAACTTTTGTAGAAGGTGGTGTATAGAGTGTGAAGCCATCCTTTCAAAATTTCTTTAATTTTGCCAATCTATTGTTCCTTCGTATCTGCTGTTGTCTGAGTTTTCTCCAGTATTTTGGAGTATTAGGATCTAGTTCTTCAACCTTCTTTGGTGGTCCAAGGTATAACTCCCATAACCAGTCAGGGTACTCCTCATCTGGCTTCAGTTCCACGTCCTGCCCTTCCTTTAAGTAGTTCAATCCAACACAGTATTTGATAAGGTCATGCGGATTCTTGTTGACTTCTAATGGTTCATCTGGCATGGCAGGTCCACTGGCTCCCCCTTTACCTTAGAAATAAAAAGACAAAAAGGTATTATTTATGAAATTTGCATAGGCAATTAGCCCTGTTCCTGTATCTTGATGAATGCTGTACTTATAAAGCCATAAAGGTTTTTGAGAGAACTTACTGGCTCAATGCATTTAACTTAACTTACTTTCACAACTCTTTGAATTTTCACAATATTCATGTGCTAAATAATATTTGCATGTTGTGATAAAGCAAAATATAAATGAACAGAAATGAAACTAAAATTGAAAACTTTATCCATGATCAATAGCACAATGACTATACATAAGCATACAGAAAATGGTTTGATGAGGTTTAACAGCACTGCGACAGTCAAGAGTCAAACGTGCCAAGAGGGTGTTAAATAATTAAGGTGCAAAGGTTAGGAAAGAGATGATTGGATAAGGAGGAAAGGATGGAGAGAAGTGAAAATTTGAGGGGAAATAAGTTGTGGAAGGAAAGGTGGTAAGAAGGAGAGAGGAAGAGGGATGTGAGATATGAAAGGATGGAGGTGTGGGGAGATTAAATCAAGTGGAAAGGTTGCTGTTGCAGAGAAAGGTGGTAATGTTGGAGGGGGATTGTTCTTGAAGTCAGAAATAGTGATGGCAAGGGATAGGAAAGATCTGGAGTTGGCATAAATCGGACAGGTTAAGAGGATGTGATTGATTGAGAGATCAGTATTGCAAGTGGGGCAGATAGGTTTGGGAGAGCCAGAAAGGAGGTAGGAGTAGGTGGCTAAGATAAGTGTTGCGTAGGCGAATGCTGGTGATGACCACGTCCTCTCTGCGATTGCGACTTAGTGGGAAAGGGCTGACATGCCTACTTTCGGATTGATAGTGTGAAATTTATTATTAGTCTCGAGATTCCAGGAGTCTTGCTAAGTCCTCCTGAGGTAGTTGGAGTTTCTTTAACAAAAGTCAGAGTGAGGTATATCTATAGAAGAAATTTGGTTCCACAGAGCGTTATTGACGGCTCTGTTGACCCTTTTGTTCCCAGGATACCAACGTGTCTGGGATCCAGAAGAAGATAGAATTTCTTGCCAGAGGAGAGAGTGTGCATTTTGTTTAAGATTTATAAGATGAGGGAAATAGACCAGCACATGCTGAGGATGCCTGTGAGGACTAATTTGGAGTCAAATAAGAGGACAAAATGAGAGCGGAAGTAGAGTTCTGCAAAGTTTAAAGCTAGTAGGATAGCCTTTGCCTCAGCAGAATAGATAGAGGCTCTGTGTGGTAGTCTTGAAGTAAAGCTGCCAAGGTACCTTCGTGTATAGATCCGTCAGCAAAAAGGAAGGAGTAGTTGTGGAAGCGTCTACTGAGCTGACAGTATTTGGAGCAAAAAAAGGCTAAGTTGTGATGAGCTTTCGTAAAAGAAGAGAGGCCTAGGAAGACTTGTCATTACTACTATTCTGAAGCCTTCTAAACACAGTGTGCTTTAGCAGCTGCAAGGGCAAATTGGATGGTTGGTTTGATAATAAATTTCATTTTTGGTAGGGAGGTTGTTCTTAATTTGTATAAGCAGTTAGTCAGGCCTCACATTGGGTACGCTATTCAGGCTTGGAGTCCCTTTTATGAGAAGGATAAGTTCATTTTGGAGCAGGTTCAGCAAAGAGCCAATATACTTATTCCCGAAGTAAGGAATCTTTCTTATGAATCTATGTTGCAAATTCTTGGTTCGACCATGCTTGAGTTGAGAAGATTACATGGAAGGTTATCCGTTTTGCTTGGCTAGTTTTCCACTCTTAGTCTCTAGTAGGCCCTCATTTTCTTCCTCCCACTTGTCTTTACCCTTTTTCTTTTCTCCCTGCTATCCTTCCCAATTAGACCTCAGGAGTCCAGTGGAGCCATCCTCTATTACGTTACGTATGTGACCAGCCAGAGAATGGCCCTAAAACATATCGCCACATACGTATCTTCTCAACTCAATTATGGAACCGTGCAGACAGCCTGGAACAGTCAATTAAACATGAACAGACTGATGACTCTAGAAACGGAATTTAAATGTTCAAACTGGAACAGGAAGTGAATGAACACCACATTTGCTACTCTTCTCAAATAGTGTTCAAAGAACCAGGCATGGAGTGACTCTCCTGCAACATCAACGAGTGAACACACAATTACAATGACGGGATCGACACCTGTGTAATCGGTTATGATAGTAACAATGCTATCACGAAACGCTTAATACGACCCGGATGAGAACACAGGTATGACGTACGGACAGACATAACATCGACAACCAAGTCAATGTCCATGGCCTTTAATAACCAGTTGTGGTGCACTGGCGAAAAGACTCTCCTGCCATCGGGACCGCCTTTAAATATCCTCATCCAAGGGACGGTGAGCGCCTTTCTGTTTGCTAGTACTACCCGTAGTACTGTCCGACTGATGCCAGCTGTATTAGTATGGCTACCGTTAGTAATAACTGGCCATTTGAGGGTACTATAAAACCTATAGCCTACTGTGCTGTTTTAAGCACTGTGTTAAAACATACGATCAATGCAGAAATTGGAATCAGTCTTGCAGTACAGTTAACCCTTACTCTACCAGGGCTTTAAAAAAGCGACCCCAATTTTTGTAACTTTTTGTTCATATGCATTTTTGACAACTTTCCTTTCATTTTCTTTCGTTACAAGTTTGGTTGGAATAGATGCTAAGATGTTTATCTTTTGAGAAGTTAAACCCAATTTAGAAAATATTGGACAAAATTATGCAAATTAAGCAATTTCTGGCTAAATTTGGTCAACAAATGGTCAATTTTGCAGAAGTATAACTTCTTGTCAGTATTGAAAACAGAGATTTGTTACATATTTAGATTCTTTCTGAAATTTCCTTTCCAATGATACTAATCTATAATTTTTAGAAAGAAAGGAAAGATGAAAACACATTAAAAATGATAAAAGTCAAACAACCCCTAAAAGCTGCAGCAGAAAAATAATTACGCAGTGGTCACGGTGAGACTCGAACCCGGAGCGCTCGCATGCCAGCCTCGTACATTCCCTCTGCACCAAGTAGTCGTTCAAATTGGAGAGGTGTAATATATTTCTTATAGGACAGGTTCTTAATAGAGGGAGGTATGCCTGTATTTATATATCAAATGAAAGGAAATTTCAAGCGCTTTCGAACGGCGGTTTAACGAAGCATGTGTGATGTACGGTTTGGGTACACAATTTTTTGAGGAAAAAACGGGTCAAAAATGGCAGAAATTCATGAAATTTTGAAGAAATTTCTCCAGAACAAAAGATTGCATGTAGGGATTATAAAAATTATACCAGAAAACAGTACTATCATGTCTTAGGACTTGCGTGTTTGATTTTAAAGCAAAAATTTGATCTTGAAGTTATTGTAAGATTTAAAAAAGAAAGAAAAAAATGTAAATTTGTTTAGCAATTTTAGTGTTTTACCCTTTTTCGATGCACTTTTTCTAAAAGGTATGTAATATAACCCCTATGAAAAAGTTTCATTTTGTAAAAAAATTATCCAAGTACTTTAAAATGATACCAAGATTACTTCTATAGGACTGTGGTAAAGTCCCGATTTCTTTTTTAGAAAAAGGTGGTTTAAAAACGGCGATAGTATCGCTGCGTGGTAGAGTAAGGGTTAAGCTATCAACTTCGAAATCAAAGCATAAAATTTGGTTCAACATTGTATTTTAAACATTTAAGCAGTGATAAACAATATTTTCGGTCATTCAGTAATCTTGTTTAATGAATAAAACACCTGTGTATATCTAAACATTGTTTTTCTACATGTATGAGGATTTGGAGGATGATTTGAAAAAGGATTTGGAGGAGGTTTTGGAGGAAGAGGATTTGGAAGAAGACTTGGAAGAAGATTTGGAAGAAGATTTGGAAGAGGATTTGGTGGTTTTGGAGGAGAATTTCAAAGGATTTGGATTTGAAGGATTTGGATTTGGAGGATTTGGATTTGGAGGATTTGGATTTGGAGGATTTGGATTGGGAGGATTTGGATTTAAAGGATTTGGATTTAAAGGATATGGATTTGGAAGAGGATTTGGAATTGGAGTAGGATTTGGAATAGAAGGAGGATTTGGAATTGGAGTAGGATTTGGAATTGGAGGATTTGGATGATTTGGATTTGGGTTGGATTTGGATTTGGACTTGGAGGACTTGGACTTGGATTTTGAGGATTTGGATTTTTGAGGATTTGGATTTGGAGGAAGAGGATTTGGAGGAGGATTTGGATAAGGAGAATTTGGAGGAAGATTTGAAGGAGGGGGAGGAAGAGGAGGAGGAAGAGGAGGAAGAAGAGGAGGATTCCATTTTTTTTTTTGTGTGGTGGTGGTGGTGATGGTGGTGGTGTTAGTTTAGGCTTTTTATGGGGTGACTCCTTTCTTAGCTCACATGACACGTGGGAACAGCTTGAAGTTGACCAAAGAGTTCTCACAGATAAATATTCAGCATTTTAGCTTTTCACAAAGTTGTTAATGAGTCAAATGGTTTGCCTCAGTGGGTAGTACTAGTTAACTCCAATTCTGTTCACAATTTTAAAGTCAACATTGATAAGTTCTTTACTAATGCACTTGTCAATTGTATGACTCAACCCTACTACCCCCGGCAATGCCAGTCAAAGGTGAGTCATTAGCATATGAAAAAGTGACTCACATGTGCATCATTGTACCAAATTATCAGTCACCATAGTGAATCCGAGGCGAGTCAATTTACTTCAGACCCATTGACTTTGCACAGAGGTGAGTGATTTGAGTAGGTCATTTGCACAGGAAATGTCAGTCACTGAGTGACTCCAGGGTGCGTCAATGTACATGTTTTGACCACCCACTTTGGTGCAATGACTCACCTTATCTGGGGGTGTAGGGGTGAGTCACATAATTGACAAGTGCATAACTCTGGGTCTCTTTGATATTTTTTTAGTAATGGCGACCATGGTGTTAGTTTAGGCTTTTTATGTGGTGACTAACGTTTCTTAGCCCGTAATCTTGTTAACTTATAGTACATACCTTAATATTCAGGTGCTTCTTCATGACCTCATCGCCGACATTTCTTTGCTTTGTATCAAATTGTCGGCATTGGGCTCAAAATCATTTGTTTGTACATTTAATTAATATTTTAACAAATAGACCTAAATTATAAAAGAAGAAGTGAATCTCCTGCAAAATGTGAGTTGAGTAAAAAATGTAGGCCTAACTTTAGGCCCCTACGTTAGGCCTAACGTACAAATTAGTACGGACTAGGCTATAGATACGTTGCCACAACGCTAGGAACGCCTGTGCTGGCCATAAAGTAAAAATCGCATTTTCGCGAAACCCCTTTGCCCAAAAAGCAGTGAAACCGTAATTTACCTGCTTTTGCAACCTTCTTTGCAAAACCAGCTCTGCAATTCTTCAAATTTTTTGAAGGAACCAGAAAACTACATGTGTAGAACGATCTTTCATTTATTTTGTGGCATGCTGCAACAACAGGAGTTACTGCCTTTGACAATCTTAGAAAGTGAAAAATCCTCAAACTCTGAACGTGCGTCGCCATCTTGTTTTTAGATGGCGCTAATGCACAAAGTGTACCATGCCAGCCACCAGTTAGTTTTTCAGCGGCACTTTCTGTGCTCGTCGGGAGCCTGAGGCGGACGAAGGATGGGTGGTCATGTGGTGCAAGCTCATAGGCGGGGGAAGGGGGAAGAGGGGGAAGAGGGGGGAAAACAAACTTAAAAGACCATTTTCAGAGAGGAAAATTGCGTGTTCAACAGGTCAAAGAATGAGCATAACCGCAGCCCTTTCAAACTTTTCTTTAAAGACTATATATCGGATATTTAACACAAATATCGCCCTACAACGACTAAAATTGTGAAATTTCACGCATACATTATTATGAATTAAGTACCCTAAAGATAAAAAAGTTATCATGGATAAATATTTGGCGGTTTAGCTTTTCGCATAGAGTTATTATTGAGTGGAATGGTTTGCCTGAGTGGGTAGTTAGCTCCATTTCTGTTCACAATTCCAAAGTCAACATTGATAAGTACTTTATTAACTCGGGCGTCTTTTATTTTTTATTTTTTTTAAAGTAATGGTGGTGTTAGTTTCGGCTTTATCTTGTCATGTTATGTTATGTTATGTTAATGTTGGGACCCAATATCCCTACATATTGAATTTTTTCATAGCTACAAAGTCTTTGCCTCTTCCTACCTTTAAATTTGTGAAAACTCTTTAAGTTGAAATAGGACCTTTATATAGTATGCGAGCCACCCGACATTTCCAAAGTGGTTCATCTTTGAAATGGACCATGCAAGGTATAGCTTACTATTTGGACCCGGGCCATTGTCATGACATAATTTGACGTTCCCTGCCCCTATCTTTTTTGCAAAGTGTAAAAGGTGCCCCTTTACAGAGATTAAAAAAATGTTTTTTAAAATATCAAAATATACTTAATTCGCCTTATCATTTTTTATCTTTTTATTGACCGAATCCTAAGTAACACAAACATCAAGCAAAATACCCCAAATTTCACTGGTGGAGCTCCTTTAATTTGGGTTCTGGAAATGAAAACATACAATGGGTGCCCTTGCCATTAACTCGCCGAAGACTGGTGAATTTGGGCCATTTGGTCTACTTAATATACCGAGTAAAATTCATTCTCACTAAGAAAATTATGGCCTCCTGCATAACTCTAAAAGACCCCTTATTTGTTCTTCACATATAAGACATTCAATGTCTTCAGGTCCATAACCAATACAATTGGATAATCATGATCTAATCATGATCAAGTGTAAATTCTTTTGATTTCAAGACTTATGATTTATAGATTGTTCTATTGTTCTATTTTTCCGAATTTTGGACCAACATGCTTTTTATTTTTGAAGCTGTAAATAAAACCACGAAGAGAAAATGATGTGTGTGTGGGGGTGGGAGTGGAGGGGTGACCATCAAAGTTATACTGCAGTGCTACATGCTTTGAAAATACAACAGTTGGAAAGTGTCCCTCAGAACCTGTGTAACCCTCCCCCCCACCAGATTCAAACATCTTCCGCCGCCCCTGGGTAAACGTAGTTCATTAATATTTTATTAATGGAATTTTTCTGATAATTTCGCTTGTTTTTATAATTTCGTACTTTCTTGTCAAAGTTGAAAGCTTTAAGGATAATATTAGCAATAGAAACGTAATTTTTTAAGATGAATACAAAACTGAGGGAGATATAAATGAAAACCAAGTTTTTTTTATCCATATGGAGATATTTACAATAAAACAAATGTAAATGATTTGAATACAAATGACCCCGGCGTTCCAGTCACACTTTGCTTAAAAATCGTTTTGTTGTTTATACGTGCGGGACTGTATTCATGGATTTGGTGCGAGGGAGTGGCGTAAGTTTGGTGGTGGGGGACCAACGTTGGGTGGGTTTGGGGCATGCGAGCGAAGCGAGCGATGAGTCTGATCGTAGAGCAAGCATTCCGTGCCCTGGGGGCCAGGGGACTTCGTAGTTTCCCAGTTTTGGACGTATCCCATTGAACTTGGGCCCCTCGCTTTGACCCAAATGGGAAGAAAGCCTCAACTTAAAGAGGCCCCTAATTCGAACCTTGACTCCTTGGAGCCCATTCGGGCCCCTATCATAGTCATGACAAAGCCCAGGGACTTTTTTCATACGGGTGCCTCATCGAGGCCGGGGCCCCTTCTGGGTCCCTTAAGGTCGGGGCCCGGCGCTTAGCCTCAGCCTTGTGCAACGCCTGAGAGAGCATGTAACTAGGGGAGGAGTGCTTGATGAGAGGAGTGGTTGGTGGGAGTGGTTGGTAGGAGGAGTTGTTGGTTGGAGAAGTGGTTGATGAAAAGAGTGGTTAGTGGGAGGAGTGGTTTAGGGAAGAGTGGTTGGTGGGAGGAGTGCTTGATGGCAGAAGAGGTTGGTGGGAGGAGTGGTTGTTGGGATGGGTGGTTGGTGGGAGGAGTGGGAGGTGGGATGTACCAAGGTTAGGGTCTTGCAAAGGTAACAATGGATTGAAGTAAAAGGAAGGCAAATTAAATTTGCACTTTTGCGTTCCACTTTTTTTCATCTTGATAACATCATGTTAACTTTTTACTTTTCAGAATAAATATCATTTAATGATACAATTTTGTTTGCTGATTAAAAAAAGAAAAACGCAAATTAAGGACGAAATGTCTGAGATTCGAGCGCAACTGTTCTTAAAAAAACCCACTCATGTTCTGTTTCCAAGTAACGAGCTCCTCCATACAATTGACTTAGCTAAATGACATTTCTGTTAATGGGCATAAATGTGACACCACATCAATGATCGGCGAAGCAGTTTGATAAATGTAAATATGAAAACTTGAAACCAGGGCAACATGCATTAGCTCGATATACCTTTCTGCCTTTCTGTAGACGAAGAACAACTCAAACTATTCCCGCTAATCCGCACCCATTAAAAGAGTGTAAAAACAGAAGTGAACAGTCTTAAATTCTGGAAATTTTTCAAACATGCTGCATATATAACATTACATGATATATGTTATGATGTACAATATTAGATTTTCAAACATGCTGCATATATCATATTACATGATATATGTTATGATGCACAATGGAGGACAGCTTATTAGATTTTCAAACATGCTGCATATATGATATTAGATGATACATGTTATGATGTACAAAGGAAGGACAGCTTATTAGATTTTCAAACATGCTGCATATATTATATCAGATGATATATGTTATGATGCACAAAGGAGGACAGCCCATTAGATTTTCAAACATGATGCATATATCATATTAGATAATATATGTTATGATGTACAAAAGGAGGACAGCTTATTAGATTTTCAAACATGCTGCATATATAATATTACATGATATATGTTATGATGCACAAAGGTAGGACAGCTTATTCGATTTTCAAACATGCTGCATATATTATATTAGATGATATATATTATGATGTACAAAGGAGGACAGCTTATTAGATTTTCAAACATGCTGCATATATCATATTAGATAATATATGCTATGATGTACAAAAGAAGGACAGCTTATTAGATTTTCAAACATGCTGCATATATTATATTACATGATATATGTTATGATGTACAAAGGAGGACAGCTTATTAGATTTTTATTCATGCTGCATATATTATATCAAATGATATATGTGATGATGTACAAATGGAGGACAGCTGATTAGATTTTCAAACATGCTGCATATATTATATTAGATGATATATGTTATGATGTACAAAGGGAGGACAGCTTATTAGATTTTCAAACATGCTGCATATATTATAGTAGATGATATTTGTTATGATGTACAAAGAACAGCTAATTAGATTTTCAAACATGTTGCATGTATCATAGCCTATTAGATGATATATGCTATGATGTACAAAGGGAGGACAGCTTATTAGATTGTCAAACATGATGCATATATTATATTACATAATATATGTTATGATGCACAAAGGGAGGACAGCTTTTAAGATTTACAAACATGCTGCATATATTATATTAGATGACATATGTTATGATGCACAAAGGTAGGACAGCTTACTAGATTTTCAAACATGCTGCATATGATAATATTTTATGATATATGTTATGATGCACAAAGGGGGGACAGCTGATTAGATTTTCAAACATGCTGCATATATTATATTAGATGATATTTGTTATGATGTACAAAGGGAGAAAAGATGATCATCGCATCTAAATCATTCAAAGAAGTTTAAGACCGCCCATCATTTGTCATGCCTAGAGTTGGCTGAAATGCCATGAAGTGTCACATGTGACCTCTGCAATTTGATAATTGCAAACGGCCCCATAGACAAGATGTTTCTCATGGTGGGAACTTGAAGAAGGAAGGGCGGCACGTCCCCCATTCCGGATAACCTGTCCCCCATTATGAATAACCCGTTCCCCATTCTGAATAAGAGTCTGAACACAAGAAAGCAACTTGAATTATTTATGTGTACGCAATGTCTGTATCGTTTTCGTGATTACTCTTTCAAAGCTTGGGACCTTCGATGATGGCCGGTGTCCAACATGCGTATATACAAAAGATAGCGTAATCATAAATCCCTAATGACCATTTTCGGCTGACATACCCGTGTGCTAAACAATGTCTTATGTTCATACAATCACAACGCATATTATCACACGGTGTATTTAGCCGTGTTCGACAAAGTGTTTAGTGTAAAGATGTGTACTCCGAAAAGGGCAGTCGGGAATTGTGATCACTCTTCCTTTCACGGTACATGTTTACGCAACTATAGGCCAACAATAACTCAATCAATGTATACACAGATAACATAAGTTACAGATTCAAGCCAAGAGGTTTCAAACAGGAATCGCTGCCTTTGTGTGATCACGGGGTAAGGGTGTAAATAGTGTTTCGGTCTTTGCAGGGGCGGCGGTGGCTAATGAGGTAAGGTGACATGTGATAACAATACTGGGAGAAGGGGGGGGGGGGAGGCTATTTAGGTCGAGTAATGTGATAACACATGTTCACCTAAAATTACTGGGAAGCTGAAGCCACCCTCCCAGCCCCAATTCCGCCGCCCCTGCAGGATTGTATGAATACAGTCACCTAAATGGGAAAACCATTTTGGTCACCGTAGAAAAAGCGTTTCTACGCGGTAAAATCCGTTTTCATATCCAATTCAAACTGAGGAAATCCAAACTGTATTGAAAATATTGCATTGTTTTAAACACTATACAGGATATGTTTTCACACCCACTTTATCGTGAATATCAACAAGCATCGAAAGAATTAGCCAATGATAAAGCAAAGATTGACAATCTCTCCGCTCCCCACTGCAATACCAGTAGACAAGGTATCTATTTCCTGCACCTGTGCGAATCACCAAGATAGCTCCGCCCTCCAATGACTGACTGATCTTACAGGTTCGATGTACTTCTTTAGCGTTTATTTTATTTCAAATAGATGGGCGGTAGGCTCACTTTCTTTGTACACTTGATGGCACCATCATGAATATATTTTGACTTTTCAGTCATGAATTGATATCACTCTGAGTTTGAATATTCATGTTTGTAAAGTTGAATCTTAACCTCTCTTTACAAAATGTTGTTCATACCTTAGATTTAAATGTGACATGGATTATTCCAAGATATCACAATAAAAACGAATGGCGAATACCGATCAATTTCATTGAAGCTTTCACGGTTGCTCAGAGGAGTTTTTAGGTCAGTGTGTCACTTTAGGTTCATCATTTGCATCGTTTACCAATTTCTTTTAATACTGGGTACAAATCTTTGTGGTTAGACCCATGTGACTTAGCAACATAGTTTACGAATTTGGCGAACTTTTGAAATTTTATTTGTTGAAAAGTAAAGGAGATTTTATTCTTTGAACTGCCACTTTACAAGTAATAACAAATCCACCAGTAAATGTTTTAAAGTAAGTGATTTGGGGTTAACATTGAGTGAAAGTGGATAAAATCATGGAAATTTCAACGAAAGCAAACAACATATTCGCTGAAGGCCCACAGGAGTTTGCAAATCGCATAATGAAAACTATCAGTTCTGCAACAATTGCTTTGTCGCTTAGTCTGGGCGTTGATACTGGACTCTTTGAGATTTTAACGAACTTGGAAAAACCATCAACAACCACAGAAATTGCTAAGCTTGCTGGATTAAAAGAGAGGTAAGTTTCTGTTTTTGTTTTGTACTCAATATAATCATATCTCAACTATAAACATTGTGGCGGATTATGAATATGCATTACTTTATAACAATAATGCACGACAACTAATGCTACTTATATGACCTCCAAAAAACATTTGATGGTACAATATAATATAATTATCTATAACGTATTGCTATGAACTTCAGTTTATATGAATATACGCCTACACGTTATTTTGAAATAACGAAAAGCAAAAGGCAAAAGTGATTCATATATTTTCTACAGCGTTATTTATTGTAAATCATTCAACTTAATATGTAAATGCACGAAAACACAATGGCTATATCTTCGTGCCGAACATGGACTGCCAATCATCTAAATGACGCAGAGTTATGGATGAGTGACAGCAAAAATGATACGAGCAGAGAACATTTGCATGTAATATTTCTTTTGTCATCATTGTTAATCACAGACACACGGACGTGTGTCCTTCTATATTCTGTTTCGTTACAGTTAACCACGAATTATAAGCCTGAACAAATTAGCTGATGTAAAAGTATGTTCTCACATATACTTACATTTAGATTTCTCTTAAAATACAATACCTTTATAAGAAAATAATTCAATACACGATTAAGTATAAATGTTTAGTTTCTAAGGATTTCATTTTCCCCGACGAAATTAATTGTCACGGTGAAAGTCACCACCTTCTAACCCTTGAACCAGAACGTTAGGTAAACCAAAGAGCTTCCACAAGCTTTTTGGGTAAACTGACTTGATGTCAACTGGTTTATGTGCCTCTTGAGAGAATGATGAGAACACACAAATAATTTTGATGAGCGTTTCCTACAAGTGTGTATTACACTTAGTACGCAAGAAAGACCAAGTCAGTGGTTCTTAAATCTGCATGCATTGTTCAATTTTTCATTGAATGAGCTTGTCATCAGTTTACTACATAGAGAAACGCAACTTGAAATCAAAATATTTTTAAATTTCCGTACCTGGGTAAAAAAAGGTAAATTATTCGCATGCTTAGTATCAAAAATTACACATCTTCAAAATAGTGACTGATTCGTTTGTAATAGGAAAATGCATAATTGATTAACTTTGTAGTGGTAAAAAGTACAGTATAAACTTAATACGTTTTTACAAGTGTTTATTTTCCGAATTATTTCATTTCTCCCTCTCCCATTATAAATACTACAGGAAGTGCATACAATCAAGCCAAAGAAAGCATAACACAGGAAAAGTAGGCCTATAGAGTAGGACAAGATCAAAAGGCCAATACAACGGGCAATGCTACTTACTTCAAATAAAGTTTGAATCAGTAGACAATCTTTCTTTAGACTCTTAGATTTTTAGGTATAATAATGGTCATATATTAATATGCGTTTCCATCTTGTTGGAATAACAATACCTAAATAGATAAGCTACTTTTCATATATCGAAATAACCATCATCTAATCCCAGCTGCTATTCAAATAAGAGCTAAACGTTATAATTTATTGTTTCTGTTACAGTCATTGTTTGATGTTTTGTTTTCTAACGTGACGTCATCTCTATCAGTTCGTGTCTCAAACAACTATCATTTGCAAATAACATTTCACTGACAAAGTAAACAGAATGAACAAAACAAACATATTGCAAACTCCCATCAACTAGGTAAACCTTATCAAAATAATTTTCTGTACTTATTACTTGCATGTGAGTATCTGATAATATATAAGATAATTTTTCCTTTTCGTTGATTTTGATAAACATGTATAGTACAGTATATATTGTAGTTGTCTCTTGTACATGAGTGAGTAAAATCAGTAAACCTATTACTCGGTCGTAACCATGCATTGCAATCGGTAATTATGGTAACTGTGTGTCTTCCTGAAAAATTAGTTCATTCTAGTTAGAAAAAAAGAGAATCATATTTTGATGTCGTATTCAATATATTAGAAATACGTATTAGAAACAATATATGAGAAGATATACCTATAAGGTAAATAGTGGTACAAACTAAATTATAAAAACTTAGAGAAATATTTATTAACCATTCAAGGAGCAAAAATAAATTAAAAGGCTCTGAAATGTGTTTACTTTGATAAGTCGGAGTAGGATATTGCCTGTCACTCAAAGGGAAATTGGTTGTCAGCTTGTTAAGATAAGATGAGATTGTCAGTCGTACGAAGCAGCATTTGGCAAACATTCACACTAATCAAATGAAAATAACTTGTGCTGAAACGTTAAACCGCCAGACCCAAGTATTTTTTCTCTCATTACATTTTATTGCTTTTATGAAAATGCTAAAATAAGTTATAAAGCTAAACGCTTAAAAAGAGCAAGGAACGCTATAGAATAGATCATAAACTAGATCATATTCCCGATGTATGTATGAAGTTAGTGATATCGTTACTGAATGAAACGTATGCATATTTAGGTAATAATTTGTGTATATCTGTTAACGAAGTTTCCCTTTACAATGAAGGTCTTTGATCTGTAAATCCATTTTTAATAAAACAAAAACACCTCCTAAACAAAGCACATATGAAAAAATTAAACAATATAATTGTGATACTATCTTATACATGTAAGACATGCACAGCTGAAAATGTGCTAAAGATATAAAAAGTCATGAAATTATGTCACTATCAAGGGTGAAAAGGACTCAACCGAACTTCACCTCGTGTTACCATCATCACGTTTATAATGAGCATTTCAACATTGTAATTTTGTTTTTATTTACCCAGGTACGTCAGAGAATGGTTGGGTTCCATGGTAGTCGCAAATATTGTTGAAATAGACCCATCCAATAACACATACTCGGTTCCCGAACACAGAATTCCCTTTTTGAGGAAGGGTCCTAGTAATGTGGTCGCGTTAAGTGGACTGGTGCCCCTACTTTGTCAAGCTTATGAACCCGTCTCAACATGCTTCAAAATACAAGGTCCTGAAGGTAAGTTGGAAATTATCTTGTTTTAAAAGTTAAGCAGGAACATTATAAATATTGAGATGAATAAGAGAATAGAAATTATGCAAAATAAGAAAAAGCGTTACAAGTTGATATAAACGGTTTTCGAGAAAACCGTACTACAAGTATTTGAAATTTTTAATCCAACATCATACTCCGCATGGGTAAAGTCAAGGAATCGGTGCTAGTACTCCCAAAATCCTTCATAATTTGAGACAACGATTTAATGTTACACTTGGTAACATTCTCGAGCTCATCAGCAGCTAGGCAAATCATCTTCAATTCGTCAATTTGAGTTCAACAACTACTAGGCAAATCATCTTCAATTCAAGTTCAACAGCAGCTAAGCAAACCATCTTCAATTCGAGCTCAACAGCAGCTAGGCAAATCATCTTTAATTCGAGCTCAACAGCAGCCAGGAAAATTATCTTTAATTCCAGCTCAACAACAGCTAGGCAAATCATCTTCAATTCAAGCTCAACAAGCAGCTAAGCAAATCATATTCAATTCGAGCTCAACAGCAGCTAGGCAAATCATCTTTAATTCGAGCTCAGCAGCAGCTAGGCAAATCATCTTTAATTCAAGCTCAACAGCAGCTAGGTAAATCATCTTCAATTCAAGCTCAACAGCAGCTAAGCAAATCATCTTCAATTCAAGCTCAACAGCAGCCAGGCAAATTATCTTCAATTCGAGCTTAACAGCAGCTAGGCAAACCATCTTCAATTCACGCTCAACAACAGCCAGGCAAATCATGTTCAATTCGAGCTCAACAGCAGCTAGGCAAATCATCTTTAATTCAAGCTCAACAGCAGCTAGAGAAATCATCTTTAATTTGAGCTCATCAGCAGCTAGGCAAATCATCTCAATTCGAGCTCAACAGCAGCTAGGCAAATCATCTTCAATTCGAGCTTAACAGCAGCTAGGCAAATCATCTTCAATTCAAGCTCAACAGCAGCCAGGCAAATCATCTTCAATGTTGATTACAGTAGTTCATACATTTTATTAAAGACGTTGTTATCGTAGCAGACCCTCTCCCTCCTAGAAAATGGTTATACGACAGAGCCGTATTTTTAAAGACGTTAGTATCGTAGCGGACCCCCTCCCTTTTAGAAAATGGTTATACGATAAAGCCGCATTATTAAAGACGTTAGTATCATGCGAACCCCCTCCCTTCTATAAAATGGTTATACGACAAAACCGTGATAATAACGTTGGCATCGTAGCGGACCCCCTCCTTCTAGAAAATGGTTATACGACAAAGCCGTATCATTAAAGACCGTTGGTATCGTATCGGACCCCCTCCCCCTTTTAGAAAATGCTTATACGACAAAGCCATATTATTAAAGACGTTGGTATCGTAGCGTACGCCCTCCCTTCTAGAAAATGGTTATACGACAAAGCCGTATGATTAAAGACGTTAGTATCGTAGCGGACACTCTCCCTTCTAGAAAATACTTATACAACAAAGCCGTATCATTAGAGACGTTGGTATCGTAGCGGACCCCTCCCTTCTAGAAAATGGTTATACGACAAAGCCGAATTATTAAAGACGTTGGTATCGTGGCGGATCCCCTCCCTTATAGAAAATGTTTATAGGATAAAGCCGTATTATTAATGACGTTGGTATCGTAGCGGACCTCCTCCCTTCTAGAAAATGGTTATACGACAAAGCCGTATAAAACAAATACAATTAAATACAATTATGTGAATAAAGAATATAGTCGCCAAATCACCATATATAAGGATGAATACACGTATGGATACATTTCTTAATATAGATACAGTGATCACCATATATAAGGATGAACACACTTATGGGTACATTGTTTAATAAAAATACAGTGATGACCATATATAAGGATGATTACACGTATGGGTTTATTGTTTAATATTGATACAGTGATCACCATATGTAAGGATGAATACACGTATGGATGCATTTCTTAATGTAGATACAGTGATGACCATATATATAGGATGAATACACGGATGGATACATTGTTTAATATAGAAACAGTGATGACCATATATAAGGATAAATACACGTATGGGTACATTTCTTAATATAGATACAGTGATGACCATATATAGGGATGAACACACGTATGGGTTTATTGTTTAATATTGATACAGTGATCACCATATTTAAGGATGAATACACGTATGGATGCATTTCTTAATATAGATACAGTGATTTCACATATATAAGGATGAATAGAAGTTTATATTCATTTCTTAATATAGATACAATGATCACCATATATAAGATGAATATACGTATGTATATATTGTTTAATATATATACAGTGATCATCATATATAAGGATGTATACAAGTATGTATACATTTCTTAATATAGATACAGTGATGACCATATATAAGGATGGATAGAAGTATAGTATTACATTTCTGGATATAGATACAGTGATCACCATGTATAAGGATGAATACACGTATGGGTACATTGTTTAATATAGATACAGTGATCACCATATATAAGGATAAATACACGTATGGATACATTGTTTAATATAGATATAGTGATGACCATATATGAAAATGAATACACGTATGGATACATTGTTTAATATAGATATAGTGATGACCATATATAAGGATGAATACAAGTATGGATACATTGTTTAATATAGATACAGTGATGACCATGTATAAGGATGAACACACGTATGGGTACATTGTTTGATATAGATACAGTGATCACCATATATAAGGATAAATACACGTATGGATACATTGTTTAATATAGATATAGTGATGACCATATATAAGGATAAATACACGTATGGATACATTGTTTAATATAGATATAGTGATGACCATATATAAGGATGAATACACGTATGGGTACATTGTTTAATATAGATACAGTGATGACCATATATAAGGATGAATACACGCATGGATACATTGTTTAATATAGATACAGTGATCACCATATATAGGATAAATACACGTATGGATACATTGTTTAATATAGATATAGATGACCATATATAAGGATGAATACACGTATGGGTACATTGTTTAATATAGATACAGTGATCACCATATATAAGGATAAATACACGTATGGATACATTGTTTAATATAGATACAGTAATCACCATATATAAGGATAAATACACGTATGGGTACATTGTTTAATATAGATACAGTGATGACCATATATAAGAATGAATACACGTATGGATACATTGTTTAATATAGATATAGTGATGACCATATATAAGGATAAATACACGTATGGGTACATTGTTTAATATAGATACAGTGATGACCATATATAAGAATGAATACACGTATGGGTACATTGTTTAATATAGATACAGTGATCACCATATATAAGGATGAATACACGTATGGGTACATTGTTTAATATAGATACAGTGATCACCATATATAAGGATGAATACACGTATGGATACATTGTTTAATATAGATACAGTGATGACCATATATAAGGATGAATACACGTATGAATACATTGTTTAATATAGATACCTTATGAAACTCCTTCATAGCATAAGATCGATGGGAATACAAATTTGATCCTTATCGGTCAAAACGGAAGCTATGTTGACTCAATTTTCATCTCTTTAAACAAGATACATCCAGTCTTTGTTTTGTCAATTTACATTTTACAAATCTATTGAAATTTGTTGTTTCCAATGTAGTTTAAATTGTAAACAAATAAGTCCTTGAACTTATTCAACATTTATCGTTCAACAACAAAAAATATTAGATGATAAAAAACATAGCCAGTCGTCATTTTTTTCAGGCCGCCATTTGCTACTTAGATAATGTTATCTCTTTTAAATAACTAAATATATTAAATATATGAGCAAATTCATTTATTTTCATTTGATAAAGGTAATATAATCAAGCTCCGATCTAGGCTGAGATCTGGCACCTCATTAGTTTAAAAATGTATAATATTTAGAACATGATACTTGATACCTAGGTATCAACATGACTAACCTAAAACTTAAAAAAAGCTCTATTGAATATTCTCAGTCATAAATTGTATTTCGTTTGAGCTTAAACATTTTTTTCATGAATTTGGGGTATGCTTATATTCACGCGCATGGCGTAATAAAAAATTTGTAAGATTTATTATAAATGTTCGCCTCTCAATCACTTAATTAACGCATGAAGTGAAAACTTTGTTGACAATCCGTGGTAAAATTACTCAGTTGCAACGAACAAACTGAAATTAAGATACTCTTTGAAGAGACCGCTGATGTTGTTGCATTTCACATTTTGATGGTTTTCAATAATAATTCATGCGATCAGTTAATGATAAGACAACAAAATGAATACTAATTTCAGCTAGCCGCCAAACCTCACTGAAATGCAAACGCAATTGTTTCGGGGTTTTTAGCCGAACTAACTATTAGCAACAGCAAAGTTTATATTAGGTTTCATTCAAAATTAATGACATAGTATAGGCTCCTGCTCAATAATTTTGCGGTAAATATTTACTCACGAAATAGATTTTGAATGTTAGCTACCAATAGAAAGCTTGTTCACAATCTAAAAGTATTTGTTCCAATGATTGTAAAATGAATATTCGTACAATATCTTAGAATTGAGTAATTTGTTATGTTGTATTATTCTACCGTTATAAAGTAAGTTACAATCTGGCATTATATTGATTTGGAATTAGTTATCGCTATATTAATTTGAAATTAGCCATCGTTATATTGAAGTAAAATTAGCAATCACTAATATTATCCACATTATAAAGTCATACTCACTTATTTAGAAATGTTAAAAATTGTATACTTCAAGCTCTTGTGAAATCAGAGAATATCTAATTAATGTATACCACTCGTGAGGTGATACTATATCAGAGGACCGGTTGACTAAGTTAATTTTGTTGAAAGTTAAAGTTAGCAAAGCTTTCGAGATAAATGACAGAATGATGAAATGAATAACAAAACGAAGTATGTAAGTCACTACATCCAGCAAAATTCTTCTAGATTTGACGTAAAAGGACATTATCGTATGGCTATTGATTTAAATGATATATGTTCATTAATTATTAAGAAATCATTTTGAAATTTATTTTCGTTCAAAATCCATTTTCAGTGGATTTTAAAGTGGATGAATTGACGCTATTTCTATAAGAAGAGGTCCGAACTGTATATTTTTTAATGTTCAGAGAATTAAAAAAAAAAATCATGGTACTCAACATAGCAAAGAACAATAAACAAGGAAATATGTGTAAATCTTTACACCTCTAGTACTAATTCCAACACCTGCTAGCTGAAACATCAAATTTCACTGTTTTAGTCTTCATAAATAACGAGAAGTTTCCTATGCATAAAGTATTTACGGGGAAATCTTATCACAAAAGAATAACGAAAATCTAAAAATGATGTTTATGCTGCTTCGTGTTGAAGCAGTATAAGAATAGGATTTAGTATACCGAAAATAATTCCAAGCATGTGGCTTCAACAAAAAAGTTTACAGGTATACTTTGTGTTTCATTTTTAAACCTACAAATAATTCGTAGCAGATTTTACCTATTCTCAAATTGAGTTCAAAAGTTGAGTTCTTGATTTATAAAACAAGCGTAACAATTATATGTCATGAGAGTTTTAATCAATGTTTGCATGTTTCAATTATCGGTTAGAAAGTAAGCGGTTTGTTGAAAGGTTAAAATCTAATATGATCAATTTGATAATTTCATAGGCATCATTTTCATTGAAGAAACAATTATATTAGGGAAAAGATATTTCAAACAAAATCTTTCTCCACCCCTAATGTAACTAGCGAGGGGCTAACTACTCATGAGACGATTGCCTTGATAACTTTTAACAGGTGCACAAATAATTTCCTAGATATAGTTTTCCTATTAACAAAATATTAGAAATAACGTTATATTTTGTTGTAGGTAACTATCAAAAGTGTCCACATAATGTAATTTGTTATAATGCTAGATTTCTTCAGCTGTCGCAAAATTGGCATGTATCTTATACATTTTACAATATTCATCATTTAAAGTTTTTGGAGTATTTTCCTCATAATTGTTAAATCCCATGCAGATATATTGATGCATGTTTCTATCGGATGGTATACGTACTTTAGTGTTGCCCATTAGAACGTATCATTGTGGAGTACTAATGCCTAGAGTTAATGTATAGGAATCAGGATATTCAGTTTTATCATCAAATGTTTTATTGACATTTTAATATCCAAACCATGGTTTAATTATAGTCATAGCTGAATCCTATAATATCCTTCATCAACGTAACAGAAATGCTTAATAATGAATAACGTCATCCATGTCCTCCTCTTCTTCAATAGTTTTTGGAACAAATAACTTCAATTTTCCTGGAGACATCCGATTATGTAATAATTACTTAACAGCCTGAATGCTTATCAACTTCATCACATAATATTATAACAACATTAGAAATCCCGAGGAAGCAATCAATTGCAGTACATAAATAAAATAAAGATATTTTGTTAATTTATCAGATATACACAAACTTTGAACATCATATTTCGTATATATGCAATTGCACTTGATCTTAATTGATTTGTGATTGACATCAATTGAAAAAATTGCCAAAACATTCACAAGTTCAGCAACAGACCATTACTGCAGTTCTAAAACCAACTTAGCAATAACATTGCGAAAACAAAGTTAATATTTGTTAAATGAATCGATTGTAAATTGATCTCTGACAAATAATGACATATATTGAGCGTGGCGTCGTGTGTACGTCACATTTTGGCGAATGTGGTCAATATGTAGTTAAAATCCTAAAAATAGTGGTGGATATGTAGTTAAAATTTTAAGAATAGTTCATTTAAATGCATATTAGTTTAAGCGAACTTAATAATCAACAACATCAAGGTCAACAGTAAATTAGCCATATAGTTAAAAGAATGACAAAACATTAAAGTCAGGATATCCAATTCTCTATTCAAATTTCACATCCCTAATTAGATTTTGGTTCCATACACGTCAGGCTCTATTTGTATAATTTGTATTTGTAAAATCTCTTATCCCTGGTATCTGTCGAATAGATATTATGCAAAAACACTAGTTAATGGGTTCGAACTTGGTCGAAGACTCTTAGTTGTCAGAACCGACCGGAAGTTGAACAACTTTGCAAAACTTTAACTCCTTCTATCTTTGATCGTGTTTCGCAATAATAGTCTACGATACCTTCTTTCAATTGTTATCTTTTTGAAGAGTTTTCGACAGTTCTTGATGAATTTCCTTTTTTTCGTTTTATTAAAAAAAGAAGAAGCCCATGTAAAGTGTGAGATAAAGGAAAATGTTCGAGTTGTGAAGAATATTTTTTTTCCGGGATAACAATGCTAAACGTCTAGCAAGGCAAAAGGATATGAAAATTGCCGTGACGTGATGCATAGACTAGAATAGACTGATATTTCTAACAACGAACAACATAGAACTTAAAATTGTATTGTATTTTGAATTGTAAAAGAGAGTTTGATCATATATTTTTATATTAGAATAATATAAATTATGACCTGCAAGATATGACATCAAAAATACCAGTAAGTCCTTAAAATGGACTAAAACTAAAAAAAAAAGAAAGAAATGAGCATCGTTTTGTATATGATATATATATCTTTTTTAATTCGCAGCGAGCCGAGCAAACTTTTTTTTTGGGAAGTTCTTATCGAGGAAAGTTTTGCCTTAAAAAATTGCCAAAATGATCCTTACTTCAAAACCGCACAAACTAAGAAGATCTGAGGAACTTTTTTCGATGCATTATGGTGGATTTTTAGAAAAAAAAGCCTCGGTGGCAAGAAGATGTGATAATTTCCATGATGTGATTCATACATACACGGGTTAATGTAAAAACACTATACAGCTTTATGAGCCATTGTGAATCGAATACATGTGTGTGTGTGTGTTGTGTGTGATATTGGGTGAACCATCATGATGAGTATATGATGAGACATTCTGAGGTGCACTGTACCTGGTAGCCTGGGAGGCACAAACGTGAAGTGGGAATTAAGCTATTGGCCCAGTGGTGTTTGGCATACCCAATCGATTAATGATTGTCTTGTCGTGATTTGAGACAATGTTTCGACCAGATATTTTAAATTGTATTGCTTAATTGTTATAATCTTCATGTTAACACAAAAATGGTAAAATAAAATTATGTCAATTACAAAAGTGACAACTACGAATCGAACCCATCACCAGTGCTTTCAGTACTTTGATTTCATTACTTTAAAAACAGTCTTTAATTATACCCATTCAAAAACGGCAAGATCAATTATTCGTATTTGCCCGAATTGTTAATGTAATCTTCTTTATACTCTAATTTAGAAGGACATAGGTTGACGACCTTTTTTCTTATCGTTGTTGGCTTTTTTGCGCATTCTTAAATGGTAGAAATCTCACCCCCTGGTTCTCTGAATACTTCTCAAAAAAAGTAGGATGTAAATCCGGTGTTCACGTCCTGGCAAATTCATTGGTTGGGCTCACGCTATAAACAAATAAAATTGACCTAAGCGTGCTTTCCATGGCATGTGCCTAAAAGTATAAACTAAAATACAAATAAAAGAAATTAAGAAGATATTTGCCATAGCGTCATTTTCAACCATTATTTTGATAATTTTTTGTCATTCATGTTTCTGTATAAAAGTAGTTGTTGTCGTGGCAATAATACGTATCTACCCGTGCATCCGTGAGGATATATCTGCAAACCATGATTTATCAGACACAAATTCCTTTGATTTCTCAGGCACAGTCTTCTCTGATTTCCTATCAGGTACTTGATTGCCATTTATCCAAAGATTCATATCCTGTAACGGATAAATTGTTTTTCAACTTCGTGTGCACTTTACCTTTTTGTCTAAATCATTTTGTCTTAAAAAATCCATCAATTTTTGCTATGTCATTGGAAATATTTAGAGTTGTATGGACTTGTACTTGAAAATATACATAAACATACAATATAATTTATTAAAACAGTTTTTGATTTTACATATTGAATAAAATAGGATTACTTTTTGAGGCACAACCATTTGCAAAAGTCAAGAAACGTGTGTTGTATTTGCTCACAATTGTGTGGAAGCTTCAGTATAATTGATTGATTTCCGTCGGGAAATAAATCAATATGTCAAAAACTTCAAGATTTATCTTTAAAAAGTGTCTACAGTCGAAGCTGTCAAATCGTTGACAAATACCTTAATGATAAAGAAACAGGTTGGGAAGAGAAGCGTAGAAACCGCAACCTCCGCAGGATTTAACCAAATGTTGTTAGAGATATCACTGAACACAGGGCATTCCTGCTATTAGCCAATTGGACAAAGATAAAACAGATTTTCTTATAAAATTTCTGATCCCACTAATGCGACCAGAAATTTAATTACGATTGGAATCCCGTTTTCTGTGAAGCCTAAACCGAAAATAATTAAAGGTGAAAGGAACTACCTTCCAAAATCCTTTCGTACTTCTAGTTGGATTATATTTTACAAGCAAATTCCGCGCTTATGTTTTAAGGATTTAAATTTGGAAATCCGTACTTATGTACTTTATGCCTGTTGAGCAAGACTGATAAATATTTTTGTGGGTGGGCTTGGGAAGAACTTGGAACGTTTGTAGAGCCACAGGTTTAGTGGTGAAAGAAAGGTATTAGTATGCAGGTGTAGAGGGCGAAACCCCATGAGTCAAAGTGTTAACATTTGCGGTGTATTCAATAATATGAAGAGATAAGTGTCTTCCGTTGTAATGACCTCTCGAATTACAGATTACAAAGTGATTGTATTACGGTCTTCTTGCGATTGCTAATCGATATCGACTTTTTCAATCTGTTACCCTTTTATCTACTTTTATTCAACATAACAGAATGAAAACACTTGGTGTGTCTTACAGAGACTAATTTCTTCCTAATATTTTGGTTGATATATTTTAACTGATATTGAAATAGTAAACAGATCAATTCTTAAACGATTGTTTGTCAGTAATGAAATTCAAGCAATGTAGAATATTCTGTCGGAAGGTAAATATTGCTTTTAGTTATATTCTCCTCCTTAGCAATCTGTTAAGATTTCATTGAACTTTTGATTTAGCAATCACAAACCATTAGATATTTAAACGACATTGCTTTTGAAATTATCTTTACACCTTTCTTAACAAACATCTTGTATTGATTAGAGTATTTATTCATGTTTCAAAACTCAGTGTCAAAATAACTATATAAGAAATATAGTTCGTGTTTATCATTTCTTAAACGGGTGGGAACAGAGTTGAAATCACCAAAGCTATGAATGCAATAGCTGTAATATTAAGGATTCCGCACTTGAATACAAATTATTCTAAACTTCCGGGGTAGTGTTACCAGAAGTTAAAGAAAATGGGGAGGATATGCGGAAATGTTAAATGAGAGTCAGGTAATGAAGATCATTGTTTTCTCTATCGGAGGGTTTTCTCCCCAATCAAGCATATTATGTCGACCTCCTTCTTTATTGGTCGTGTATCACTATTTGATGATATTAAGATTTTTTCAGGAACTTTACTCTGTCCTTGTTATTACTTTTTTGACAATCCTGTGCTCTCACTTGATGCCCTCGTGAAAAAGGTAATTATAAACTCTGAAGGAAGAAGGTAAATACTTTAAACTTCAAAGCAATTTGTGGCATTATTGGTAATTACTTTTGCCTTGCACAATATCTTTAGGATTGGACAAAGATAAACAACAACAATCATTAATATGTTCCTGTCAGTGTTTTGTTGCAAAAAAAGGATAAATACTAGATTACAGCTACTTTGTTATTTTCGAGTACGTGAACAGGCATAAGAAGCCATATTAATTTCCACATTTAATCAATTTTCAATTTATGGTCTACTTTTCATTAAATGATGATTTGTTAAGATATTGGAATAGGAATGGCTATGCTTACAATGATGCGAGTAAAAAAGCAATAACTCCATTATGAAATTCGCGTGGGCGAGACAATTTACACAAGTCAATTAAAATGAAAAAAGTCAACTACATTGAAAATAGACTTGCATGTGTGTCTCCTAAAACGTAGCTGTCACGATGAAAGGTAAACAAATGTAAAACTTTCCCCTGCAGTTATCTTCTGATAAGGATGAACACAAATCCAAGTCTTTACGTTATTTGCGTAATGAACTAAAATCCGAAATCCTTCTATTGGATTTTCGGAGAAGGGATATATGGTATATAAAGAAGGAAGATGAGATGGGCGTTGTGTGGGGGTCACATAAGGGCCGACGGTTCGGAAATAATTCTTTATTATTTGGTGAATAATGAAACTTTTTTGATGACAAGCAGACATGCCTGTGTCAAGACAAAATGTTCAAAACAAATTAATTTTGAGTGGATATTAATTTTAAAAAAAAAGTTTTCTGGTATTGCTGATGTCCCAATACGTTTTGCGAGATTGCATCTATACAATCTAGCACCTATGCCATGAGGAAGGGAAGATTCCGTTTGTTGTTCTTTCTCAAATCAGATAGGAAGAATTATCTGCAAATTCAATAATATTCACAATTACAAATAAGGACCATAAAATACATCCGTCATGATCATTTGCAAAAAAAGTATAATGTTTTCTGTTATTGTTGATGTCCCAATACGTTTTGCTAGATTGCATCTATACGATCTAACACATGTGCTATGAGGATGGGAAGATTCCGTTGGTTGTTCTTTCTCAAATCGGATAGGAAGAATTATCTGCAAATTCAATAATATTCACAGTTACAAATAATGACTATAAAATACATCCGTCAAGATCATTTGCACAATATAACAACCATTAATTAATCAAAGATCTTTCAGGGAAGAAATCTAGCCTTAGGTTAACGTTTCCTATTATTCCTAGGCTTTCATATCAGTCCCAATCGTGTTGACATAGATTGAGGCGTCATAGCCAGATAAAATACCAGTTAAATCTTTTCCGCACTGAAATAGTTGTCATTTAAATATATTAAGCAATCTGCCTTATAGGATTTTACCTGTCTGCTGTTACCAGGTGTGTCCGATGAACGGAACTTTAATATTTTGTATCATTAACGTACGAATATTTACATTTAGAAGTCATATAATCATAATATTTGTTTAAGTTGTAATTATTAAATGAAAATTGTTAAAGGACTTTCCGGTGCTGGCGCTATGTAAATATCTAGAAAAACAAACTTTATATAATTGTTAAGGCATTTGACTCATTAATTGTTTTTGAAAATTAACCTGATTAATTTATAGTTTACCGTAAAAATAATACGGCAAGCACTAAGTAAGTTGGGTATATAAACAAATTTCAAATGTTTTTGTCATTGATAGCACCATCATAAAATGGCTTTTATATAACCACAAATGTTATCCTTATCTGGCGTAATGAGATCATCGCAGCAGTCAAGTCTTAACCTGATAATCAATACACCTAATGTAATGGAAATAAAGATGTGAAAGTGGTGTGAATAATTAGTTAGTGAAAAACTGCAAAATGAAACAATTAGTTTAAAGGGAGATGACACTGAAGGTTTTTAGTTTGTGAAAACTTCTCCAAAATAGCCAATGAGAAACATGAGTGCCACTCTTTAACTTCAAAGCTTTCTTCAAACATTAGTCTTTTAGGTTAAGGCAAAATTGACAAACACTATGTTTTTCTCCACCACACCACGAACACGTATGGGGGTTTCTTGAAAGATTATGTATGTTTATTAATCTGTAAATTAACTTGCAAAACTATAAGGTGAAAAGAAAAAGATGAAATTAATGGAATTATTCCTTTAGATAACGGGATAAAATCCTTAGTTTGACACTGTAATCAGTCGGAAAATTCTGGACACTAGAATTTTGTTAGCACAAACTTTAAATAAAGTCACTTCACATACCTAATATCTGATCTAAAATAAATACAATGGAAATCTTACTGCAATGAGCTGAGAAATGTATTTCTGTTTTAAACAGCAATGAATGCACTAAATGCCTGGTCCAGACACGTGTCGTTCTAAAAATGCGTAGTATATAATTATCAGCAACAACAATCAAGAATGATTCGATGATGGTTGGTTAGAATATGATTTGATGATAGTTTGCTTTACTGATTTCAAATATCTTCATCTGATAACTGTTTCGTTCAACTTAGTATGATTATTTGTTATTTCATTAGAGTATGTGGTGATTCCTTTCAATAAGACTTTAGTATGTTTCGTTTAAATCAAATTTTATTGATGGTTCATTTGATTATAATTTTACAATAGTTTTGCTCGGTGTGATTCGAATGATCTCATTGTCATCAATATATTGATGGTGCAATCATTATTTGATGGTGAGGTTTATTTATCAAAGTATGATCGTTTTATGGTTTCTTTAGGCCTAATCATATAAATATGTCACGATTCGATTATGACATATGTGAATATGACGTGATGATTTGAGGTAAAATCTTAGTGTGATATGTTAATTACGTTAATTGTGTGATATGTTAATTATTATCATTTTGTGATATGTTTATTGTTTATCTCAGTCAGTTGGTGACTTTTAAACGATGCAATTGTTCATATGAGTACAATTCGATTACTCTTAGTTGTATAATAACTTACACAAATATAATGCGTCATTTGAGGATTCTTTTGAGCATGCGTGACGTCTTTGTAAGTATCTTCATGTCTAGGTAGGTGTCTAGTAACATTTTGCAGTCGTTGTTTTATCGAAATATGAATTAGGTATGGGTTGTCTGAGAATGATAGAAAAAAAGCTTCTTTTGTATATGATTGAACGGTAGATACCAATCAATCAAACTCACAAAGTGCCCCTCCCCTTCATGTATTGCCGAGAAATAAACGTTTAGAAAATGGCTGATACGAATCTATATCATTGTTTTTAATATGTAAGTGTTTCATCTTCGTAAAAGAATTTCACAGCGTATTAGAGTGTTCACAAATACTTTATTTATTTATCTGAACAGTTTAATGTTTGTTTGCGATTTCACATAGCAATTTAACGATGGCTTGCAATTTAAAATTTGTTTGCGACGCAGATGATTCAATATTCTTATGCTGCATACCTCAGCTTCATAGCAGCAGCATATGGTAACTTCTGCTATATGTTGCACCTGGAATGTAAACGATCGTTCATTTCAGTAATCCCGGATACTCATCGTTTCAACTTTCTTTGAAGTTCCCGAAAATTTATTTGTAAACAGATGTAATTTTCACAGATTAGTAAACAATAAATATGACGTAAGAAATTGAATGAAAAACTTTATTTCTAAATCAAATACTCTGGCAGATGTTTACTTCTGCTGAACACACACGTGTGGTACAAAATAACAAAGATCTTTTGAGATTCGGTGAACTTGAACTCACTTACACTCTGGATTGCAATTATTTATGTTTCGTTAGGATTACGGCATACATGAAATGGTTTCCAGGGAGGTATAAAGCAGATGATAATAAACGAATACAACTGTTAAGTATTCCGTTTATTTTACTTGTTCCTTTATTTTATCACCTGTCAAATAAAACTTCGCAGTTAAAATGTTGGTGAGATTGATGATTGTACGTAGTAGTAAGGTGATTCTCAGCTTGATGATAAAACTTGTACTTACTTGCTTACTCGGGTGCTTGAACAGACTATAAATTGAATATCAAGAATATTGATGGTGTTAATGTAACGGCGTTAAATAACTATTGACGATTCATTGCTTAAAATATCATAGAATTATGTTATGGACTATTAACTATTTAAAAAATTAAAATAAGGGTGTAAATTATCATATATTTTCGAGGAAATTGACCGAATTAAAAAAATTAAAATGTTGATTTCGTTTTGATATATCTTTTGCATGTAAAAGGTAAATGTTTCCTCCTTTGAATATATTGCATACCAATAATTGATAATTATGACTTATTTGCAGTAAAGTTTGCGAGTTATAACTCTCGCAAAATTAAATTTATCATATAGAATAATATACCATTTGTTGCATAGTCAGTTTAATCACTTGGCAACTTAAATATACTTCTTAAACTTATTAAACTTACCGAGTACAACTTTTACAAATAATACAATTTGGAAGCTCACGAAAACCTACACCTTCCTAAATCAATGTTTTTACAGAAATGCAAACATGTTACTTCAATATATTGATACTACTCTTAAATGAGTAGTTCAGGAAATATTCGGAATAACAAAAGTCAAGTTGTTTCTTCAATAAGAATAGGTCAAATAATAGTTTTGGAGATTCAAAGACAATGTAATAATGAAATTACTATTTCCCACAGTACTTAATTTAAGTTGCCATCACGTGCTGCACCAGAAGTAGAAATGAATTCCCATATGCAAATGTCTACCTCTCATTTCATTGACAGTTTCACAACAACTTCAAGTACACTCTACATTATTTGCATGTTTAAAAAATAATTTCGAAGTTATGAAACGCAATTCATAAAAATCCTCATGAATTAAAAAGAAGAAGAAGAAGAAAAAAAGCATGTTGACGGTCGCAAACGTTGGAGATAAAGTCTAAGAAGTGTTCCATTTTCTATATGATGTCGGAAAAAGCAGCCCGCTACAGAACATCAAAACTTCTGAAAAACAATTAGGTTCAATGATTATAATAAAACATGAAGATGGACAATAACTATCGATTGATAAGGTGAATAATCAATCACCAAAACCAAGGATGTGGAATCAATTATCTCTAATTTTGATCTCTACAGATACAAGCATAGCAAGTTGATTTGGAATGCCCATAATTATACACTGATTTTTGACCAATTAGGTCACAGAAACGGTATATGAAACAGCGTAAAATAGCATCTAATGTCTAGATGAAAACATGCAAATGAATGACGATCCGTATCAACGAATTGTAGACATAACCTGAAGATCGTCAGATGGTGTATGAACTTTCTGCTACACTTGGTCATGCAAGATTCTAAAACTTGGTTTGGAATTGTGATTATTTTCTAGTGGCCTTACTGCTGAACAAAATTCTACCATATCACAGGCGACCAGTTTTAATGTTTTTACTGTGATACAGAATGTTATATCATATTGCAGGTGACTCGTTCTACACCTTGGGTTCCTTTGTTTTAACGTCTCTTGTTCAGGTTCTTAGAAATCACGTTAGAAAAATGAGGTACCATGATATTCGTATGCATGTACCTTTCAAGTTTAATGTCGAAAATAACTCAAGAAATTATTCATTTGAAGTGCATGCACCGAATGTAGGTTTAGGATATGATGGGCCATATTTTCTGGGTGGTTATCTGTTGAATAAAGTGTGTTTTATCTTTAAAACTTTGGGATAAGGCACACACAGATGATCTAACATTACATAGATGATTTATGAACATACAAATCAACAGGTGTCCACTGCCTGTAGATGTTTATACTAGTTTAACGATATGCTCAGTAAACAGAGTTACAAAAGGTCAAGTTCAAAATATTGCTTAATGTTCTCTCAGGACTCAGTCGAGTATGCTGGGAATGAAATACCTAATTGCTAAAAAGTGTACTTTCGGTTAAACGAATCGATGTAAATCCCACCTAACAACAGATCGTTCTATCCAAAAAGGAAAAGCCTAACCTTTCGGTGTCTATACTTTGTCTATGATTTGATCTATATTACCACCTACAGTATGAATCTACATACTCTCTGTTTCTTAGCTCGGTTCGGATATTCCTGAGTTCTCCTCTTCAATTTTTACGACCCTTTCGTTTGTTAGATTAATTTGATACTAAAAGCATACCATATGATTACGAATAAACGGAGACGCGTTATCTGAATGATATGGAAAATAAAAAGGAGGCGAAAAAAAGAAGCGAATTAGCAGTTAGAGTACATAAGCATGTAACGTGTGACATCCAATATCATACATGCCAAGTATGGAACAACAACGTGTGATATCCATATACCATACATGCCAAGTATGGAACAACAACGTGTGATATCCATGTGCCATACATGCCAGCCAAGTATGGAACAACAACGTGTGATATCCATATACCATACATGCCAAGTATGGAACAACAACGTGTGATATCCATATACCATACATGCCAAGTATGGAACAACAACGTGTGATATCCATGTACCATACATGCCAAGTATGGAACGACAACGTGTGATATCCATATGCCATACATGCCAAGTATGGAACAGCAACGTGTGCTATCCATATACCATACATGCCAAGTATGAAACAACGTGTGATATCCATATACCATACATGCCAAGTATGGAACAACAATGTGTGATAACCATATACCATACATGCCAATGGATAATGAACAAGTATTTCGTCAAAGAAATTAGTATTTAACACTGGTTTAACCGATTAAGATCATTTCATGCAATATTCGAATGTTACGCTTCCTTTCTTTCAAGTTGTAGAAATATCCCTTTGCACATAATTTCGCAGTGCCCTCGTTGCAGTGTTGTTTCATTAATAATCTTTTTGCACAGATTTGATAGTACAAGTTTTCAGAACTGCGCTAATATATCCCCCAAACAGCCAAACATACAGTAATAAGTTTTATTTGGAATGTATCAGCTTCTCGTTCTGTGGGATCGTCCTCTAGCAATTTTTCCTTATATTAATGATCCTCCATAGAAAAATTAAGGAATTTTACTGATATTATGGCCGACATTGCCCATGTAATATTTACATGTTTTACATATTTTACAACCACAAATGGTTGTGACAATTTTCAAACATCATTAAAAACTGTGATTGTTTTTTATTTGTGATAATATATATCAAACATATTGTATGAGAAAATATGAATTAAATGGCTAGCTAAAAATAAAGGAAATCTTTTTTTTTTGGTTTGGAGATTTTACACCTACACTTTTATCAACACAACTAATTAACAGTAAATATTACATATGGTGTTAACCTGTAATTTCAATGTAAAAGTATAATATTTTATCATATTTAATGGTTGTCAATTGGTGTAAACAATTGTCTGCCCCTGCATTATTCTTTGCTGCATCATTCTTTGCTGCATCATTCTTGGCTGTATCATTCTTTGCTGTATCATTCTTGGCTGCATCATTCTTGGCTGTATCATTTTATGCTGCATCATTCTTTGCTGTAACAGTCTTTGCTGTATCATTCTTTGCTGTATAATTCTTTACTGCATCATTCTTTGCTGTATCATTTTTCTGCTGTATTATTATTTGCATTCTTTGCTGCATCATTCTTTGCTGTATCATTTTATGCTGCATCATTCTTTGCTGTATCATTCATTGCTGCATCATTTTTTGCTGTATCATTCTTTGCTTATCATTTCATGTTGCATCATTCTTTGCTGTATCATTCTTTGCTGTATCATTCTTTGCTGTATTATTCTTTGCTGTATTATTTTTTGCTGTATCATTCTTTGCTGTATCATTCTTTGCTGTATCATTCTTTGCTGTATCATTCTTTGCTGTACCATTTAATGCTGCATTATTCTTTGCTGTATCATTCTTTGCTGTATCATTCTTTGCTAATTCATTTTATGCTGCATTATTCTTTGCTGTATCAGTCTTTGCTATATCATTCTTTGCTGTATCATTCTTTGCTGTATTATTCTTTGCTGTATCATTCTAAGCTGTATCATTCTTTGCTGTATCATTCTTTGCTGTATCGTACTTTGCTGTATCATTTTTTGTTTGTAATATTACTAAAAGTGAGGATTACTTAATGATAAAAGTTTCCCTTGACAGTTCATCCTGATATCCTCCTAAACAAGCGTAGCCATCTGCATATTTCTGTGTATGATGAAAGTAATATGGATGTACTGATATGACTCTAAAATGTGGATACTCAAATGAACTTTCTGCTTGCCCCGAAATATACTTATAATCATTAAGATAATAATTGTCAAACGTAATCTGTATATACATGTCAGGTTAAACCACGTTCAGTTAGATCTGTCTACATTTGATTGGTTCAGCCACAAGACGTTTTATGAATATGTATCTAAGTCACTCATAGTGGCGTGGGAAAAGGGGGAAGCGGGGGCAACCACCCACTCTCGAAGGAAGGGGGGGGGCAGACACACTCTTTCGCTGTTTTTAGAGGCTCAATTCAAAAGGAAAATTGGTTCAATACTTCGATTAGATTATGTTATAACATATAACATAACCTAACAAGATTACGGGCTAAGAAAGGTTAGTCACCCCATGAAAAGCCCCCCAAAACCACCACCACCACAAAAAAAAAAAAACCCCAAAGAAGCCCAGACTTAGTAAAGAACTTATCAATGTTGACTTTGTAAAATTGTGAACAGAATTGGAGCTAACTACCCACTCAGGCAAACCATTCCACTCATTTTCTTTGCGAAAAGCTGAAACGCCGAATATCTATCTGGTCAACTTCAAAACTGTTACCACGTGTTACATGAGGATTAGCTGAAAATAAAAGGAACTCAAAGCATCACTACCAGATAGGAACTTAAAAACCTGAATCATATCGCCACATACTCTTCTCAACTTAAGCGTGGTCAACCCAAGAATTCGCACTCTAGATTCATAAGAGAGATTCCTTACTTCGGGAATAAGTCTAGTGGCTCTTATAAAGCGGTTATTATATTTGTCAGCGGTTTTCAAAGAAAACTTTCTTCCAATCGCATGTACACGTCATATGTGTATTTGTGTACGTGTTGGTACCTACTTATATGCCTACGGGACAAACCTGTCAGCATGTCGCTCCACGCTCGGGCTTAGCAGAAGAAGAAAAAATACAACCACAGGAGAAAGATCTTTTTCAACTCTAAAGCGTATAAAAACATAAGTGCGCTCCACCATAACACAGAAGCGCTTGAACAATGCAATGCTTGTGAATATCAACAAGGAGGAATCTGACAACTTGTGACAAGGGAGTTAACATGTCTATTTATTAGAAGCATTGAGAGAAGATAGCGCTTCTTCGCTGTGCCACGTGAATGAATAGATGGTATTTACTATCGATGTTGTAAATACGTTGTAATCTATGAAATTATAGCAAAAGAATAATAACAATGTGAGGCTGCTGGTGCCTGAAGAAATTTACGCCCCTCCCATTATTAGAAACCATTCAGGGTCCTGAAAAGTCTTGCCGAGTCTTAGAAATGTCAAGAATTACCATAGAATACGTAAGACTGAGGATTTTTTTAGGGACTTTGTCCCCTGGTCCTCTATTAGGGCTTCGCCCCTATGCCACACGAGGATTCTTTTAATGGCCACTAGTCTCCAGGCCACTCACTATCTCCCAATGTTTGAAAATATTCTTGCACCAGTCGATTCCAAGATTCCACACGTTGTTAGATTTTTCACAAACACTTGCCTTCCTCCACCAATCAATCATGAAGGAAGGAATGGTCACGGTGTACGTAACATAGTGACTTTTTCTAGACAAGGAAAACATTGATGGTCCCAAAGATTTTGCTAACTGAGTCTTAAAGAGGCCCAAAATAATCCTAGAAAATTCTAAAATTCAGGATCTTCAGAAAGCTTCGCCAGCTAGACCCTCAGCAGGGCTCTTAAGCGGGCCCCTGGACCATGGATCCCACATGTGAAACTCGCGCTACGTGCAAATGATATCATCGCCCCAAAAATTACTAATCTTTATCAAGCACTTCGCCCCACTTCATAATAGCTTTATACGCCTGCGACTCAGCCACACATATTGATCAATTATGACTGTTTTTTTAAAGATACATGGAAATATAATTGTATCCTGTATTTTAGAATATTATCAACTAACGGGATCTCCAAATACCTCTTAGCTAAAACTAGTCAGCTAGTTCACACAGAACAAAATCTACATAGATTTATTCCAAATTAATTTTTATATTGCTAAGGAAAAAATTGATCATCCCTATGTATCATATCAATATTTATTTATCACTAATATACTTCTTTACAGACATATGACAAAACAGTGTATCTGTTCTTTGATGTAAGTTCTTAGACTCAATATGAGCATAAATATGTCTACATTGTTATTAAGACTAACGAAAAAGTATCAGCATGCTTCAACCTCGGTGTTCTCTGCTAGGTGTCGTCCAAATTCCACTTTACTAATATTCCTGGATTTATATTTGAGTTTACATATGTGAAATTGAAAGCTTGCGTGCATATTTCTAAAGCTTGATTTACATATTCGTGACCCACTTTCAAATTAGTTTTCTTTATATCACGAGGGGAGCTTTTAGGTCACAACAAAAATTGCGCCGAGTATCCCACTGTTAAAAAGGTTCACTTTCACATTCGGCGAACAAGTAATTGAATTTTTCTATCGTTTTATATGGAGGGCAATCAAAAGTCAATTAATATCAAACAAAAGAGACAAGGTCACGGTAAAATTATTAGGTTTTGGTTTACCATTAGGGGATTCGGCAGAAGAGACGATAGCAGTTGGAATCATGCTGAGCGTCGTGGTGGCTTGGCGCTGGGTGCCGGTGTCTTGTTCCATATCGCCAGAGTAATAAATATATTGAGTTGTTTTGGTTGTGTGAAAATGTACAATTTGACGGTAAAGCAGTGATCAATGTCGAAGAACTCTGTGTATCTCGATTGGTGTTCTTTTCGTGGATTTTTTGTTTATAAAACAGTTTAAAAGAATTTATACCCTAATTGAATTAGAAAGGTGCCGAACTTTCATTTTTGATAGGAAATGAGAGTTGTAAATAACTAAACTTCATACATAGCCCAGACTCCACAAAGATATCACTGAAAACATCAATACAATGGTATAAAATCATATTTATAATAAAGATAGAGATAGGGGTTGTGTTATGAATAAATGACTAATATGAAATCTAACATCTACGAAACGACAACAGAAAAATAATTATATTTCGATCGTAATAGTATTGGTGGAACTTAACTAATAACCACAAGCAAAGAAGCCTTCTTGGGGAATAAATTCATGCTCGAAAAATGTTGAGTGATATTATTTTGGCTGGTTTTGATGATATGGAATTTTGGAACAAAATATCATCATACGTACATCTTGCTCATGAGTCTTGTTTTTGATAGTGACACCAATTTTTTTAATAAGTGGTGACTATTATTTTTTGCAATAAAAGTTCAATCTGTCAGACTGGTATTAACCAGGGAGTACGGTAACGCTTGAACTTTTATTGCGAACTATACCTTTTTTTGTTCATTTAGCAGTGTATGTATGGAAAATTTGACAATGAAAATGGCAATCGTTTGGCATTACTAAATAGTACATATCTTAAATAACATTATATTACAAAAACATTTAATGTGCGTTTTTCCCTAAGGGCTCAGAGCGCTCACAACATACAAAGAGTATACACATGATATAAATATTTTACAATAAACAACATTACATTTTCCAAGATAAATGAATAGGTAAGTTAATAGGTAAGATTAAAATTTGCAATGACTTCACAAAGGTTTCTACAAAAGGTGTCAGTCTAATAAAAAGGGAGACTTTATTCCACTACCGAGATGCGATTACAGTGAGGGATCTGACACCCTCCTGCACATAATAAAACAAAGAGAAAAGTATTGATGAATTATGAAACCCACACATGAGAATAGTAACAAATAAAACTTGCAAGAGTTTATGCACTATCGTAAATGTCAAACATTGAAAACTGTGTGCGGAGTATGAAGTAAAAAATAAAGAAATAAAATAAAAAGTACAGCCACAAAAAATAAGTCATGAGAATTATGTATACATGTTGTCATAGAGAAGTTAAGTTTAAGATGTGGCTTAAGGAAACAATGTTTTGTAGGATAATCCTAGGACACGACCAATGCCAACAAAGTCACGAAATGAAACTAAGATACAACTAGTAATGTTCGGAATATATAATAGATACGGATTTTTTTTGTTTTGAGTTAATGTGCATATGGACTTGAGGCAATCCCACATATGCAATTATTTCCTTTTTGTATTTATTGCTTACAGGTGTTGCCTACTCGCAGTATCCGCGGTTCCATAGATTCATGGATCACATGTCAAGAGCGATGCATGACAACAATCTTGTGCAAAATCTCATCCCCACGTATCCTGGTCTGATGGAATTACTTGGTAAGAAATAATTACACAGTTATTAATAACTTATCGCAGAAGAGGCGGTACCAAAACGCACGTGGCAAGAAGCAGAAATCACGCTTGCCCACTTTTTTCAATGTGTAAAGTAATATTTTCAAGTACCACCTACAAGTACTCCTTTCAATATAATATTGACGTTTCTCTCTTAAAACAATTTGGATTGGCTTTTTGCCTTCCGAAACTGCTACATAACTACTAAATTCTTTCTACCCCGCCACGTTTCTTGTTTAGATATTGCAAAAACAGTCAAAAACATTTCTTGCCTTAAGCTTTATCCTGCATATTTTGTTCGATTTTAATACTGATTTTTGATATTAATAAAATATTTTCAAACACAATTAGGCTGTTTGTCATTTTGTGCCTGACTCACTAATGAATATGCCAAAATATGTAGTCTATGTGCAATTTTACGTCTCACTTAAACAGCGAAAATAATGTTCTGAAATAATTTTGCAAATCAGTCGAATTGTAGTGGTATATGTGTAACAGTGTAAGATGATGCGTTTTGAGCTAACATCAACGATAACGTATTTCGTATTATGGCAATTTTCGCTTGTTAAGTAATTAACTTTTTTTGTGGGGACTTTTTTCAAATTAATTGAGTTAATACTTTTAAAGTTGCGGCTAGCTCACTTTAGCAGCCATTTTACATGCTAATATCGTAAATAACCGCTTGTAATTCACTGGTCTTTTTAGTATGAAACATTAATTATTTATCGCAATAACTCAACTCCAAATTTATCTTATGTATATTGTCTCTCCAAATATCAACTCTCGTGGACTTTAAAGAAGTAAATTAATTACCAGACTCAATTAACAGATTAAGGTTCCGTTAAAATGTTTGATTAATCCATAAAGTAAGCTGATTACGACAAATCCATAAAGTAAGCTAATTACGGCAAATCCATAAAAATAAGCTGATTACGGCAAATCCATGCCAGCGATAACACATTTATGATCGCGAAATGTTGCTATGATGTTTTGAAAATTAACAAGAATATTCACATTGGCGATTGGAAAAAGAGCTTGTGTTTATTGATTACAATAATTAATATTCTGGATACTGATTATATGCGTGTAAGATCATGGTTTGTGGGCTAATGTGCTTGCCTAAACATAAACTCAAAATCAGTTTGTTTTTTACGATGCAGGAGATACTCCCTTACCATCCAAAATGGTAAATCAACTCTGTCAATTGCATGCTTCGCAAGGTTGATTGAACTAATACTTTTTGAAGTTGCGTGTAGATTATTTCAAATGTGATTCGAAGTAAATGTCAGACTCTCGACATTTATTTATCAATATTTGATGGTAATTACCCTGCATCGTAAACCTGAAAGATGTATTTGAAAACATTGTACAAAATTTGTTTTCTTTACATACCGGTATTATATCATTCCTGTATCTAATGATATAATCAAGTAACATGATTTATCTGTACCTACGATTTTGTTGACAGCCAGTTTTGAACACACGAAATTCACTTGAGGCGAAAAGGAGCAAATACTATAAATAAAACATAGGAAAAATCTAATTACATTATTGAACATATGTTCTTTTTGTGCTATTTGCATGATTCATGATCATGGTCATACAACCCAAGAGGTGTAAGAATAATTATTTGACATGTTCAGTATGTACTATCTGAACATTTTGTATTGATAAAGGATGTCGCGCTTAAATTAGTCCTTTTTAGTCTTTGTAGAGAAGAGGATACCTACCCGGCAAGTGTTTTCTTGCGTTACATTCAACGGTACGTCGATAAATCATATTAATATTGTAAATAACACTGTGACACGCGGAACAACACAACTCACAGAGTGATTAACATCGCTTAAATGTTAATTAATATTCACTTTTTTGTAAGTCCTTAAACAATAACGTTTCACTATCACATTTGAAGGTTCTTTTTGCTCCGTTTTCCGATATTTTTTGTTTACCTGTCACATGACGATTTACGATACAGCTGTCATTATGTAGTGCCTTCAGAATTGAAATATTATTGCACGGTGACACCTTACGCATTAGTTGATGATACTTTATGTGATAATATGACGTTAAATTACATATTACTTGATTGATGTTTACAAATCAAGCGGTGATTTAGATTACTGTTTTTCGACCATGGGACGATTAGAACGAATTTCTAGAGATGACGTAATAACTTTCAGAATTGAATTGGGATTTGAGTTAACCGAAAACCTCTGAAAGTCTGAGCAAGGAAGTACATTGTTGTAGAATTATAAATATTTATAGAAATTTGACAAAACTTTACGGGCTGAATATGTAGGTTGATGATCTTAATGATATATTTCGTTCTTATAAGATAAGTCGGAAGCGTCGCCGGTGAGTCGGGCGAAGGACTATGCTCCATAATAATTTCTACATTAAGATATCAAGGGACCTAACTAAGTTAGTTCGAATCGACTTGTTCTTCCAAAGTGTGTACGATTCATTTCTGGTCTATTCTGAAGATACAACCGCTCCGATAGATGTTAGAGAGATATACCACATTTAAAAAAAAAAATTCTAGCGACTTTGTTTTGTACCACGCGTTAATTTTAACCTTTTTTTTTAAGGAAACCGACATTTTAACTTACCCGCGTGGAACCCATATCCAGTTATATGTATATATATATCTTTCACAAATTGAAAAAGAAAATTTGAAACAAGATTTTGTTGTTCTCTGCTCAGATAACTTTTAAAGCTTTTAAATCTTACTAAAAAAAGCTAACCAGCAAAAAATGAAACTATACAGTATGTTCCCTTTCAGAGGATTTAAGCAATCTGTCCTTTTGTCTTATATGAAGTCATAATCATCGTCCTCCTTAACATCCTAATGTTTTTGTTTTTTAATATATGTCTATAATGTCTTTGTTTCCAAATTATGCATTGCCCATTTTTTCTTCACGTTAAAGCATTACGTTATGAATTATACAATTAATTTGTTAGAAAAAAGAAAAGGAAGTCAAATCATTCTTCTAAGTAGGTATAATTATTATTCTATAATTACAACAAACAAACGATGATTTCTGTGTAAATACATTCCAAAACAAAATTGTATAAACTGGCGGCTGACAAAAGACCACCTGGTATACTTCTATAAAGCTTATACCTTTAACGATAAATTGATCGTTGTATGTTTAAGTCAAGCTCCTTTATCATTTAAATTTTTCAAAAGGTATATGGATAGCTGAAGAAAGTTTCATATTTAATTCTTATTAAGTTAAGCAAAATAATCCTTCCTGGAGCAACATGATTGTTTGAGAGGGAAAATAAAAACATTTCTGGATATGGTTAAGACCGTTTGTAATTGGTTCATTCCCCTATGATTATTGTAGCCATGCTCGGGGAAATGCATCAAGATGTCTTTCGCGCCGGGACGTTTGATGGCAATCACCCCACACAAAGGAGTTATACCTCTTTTCATACGTGCCTCTACAGTAGAGACTGATCATTTCCATGGCAACATCTGCTGGCCAATTCGAAAGATGTTACAATGTGATGAAAGGATGGTAAATTGACGTCCCCGTCTGTCCATGACCCAAATTTACAATGTAATGAATTGATTTAAATAGAATGAAAGCAATGAATTAAATTTCAAATTGTATTGTTGGTGATACTCCGGTGTACTCTAGTCACAGAGGACTGTACACATTAGCAATCTTTCAAGACCATGGATTTGACACATATTTTTGTTTTTAACTGACGACAGTCACTATTTAAAAGGTTTGAACTTTTGGCAACCAAATGCTGTCTAGGCAAATAATTTAACCTCCGCGAATGGTGAACAGGAATTTAATAAGCGATCATGACCCACAAGTTCATTTTAAAGTTGCCTTTTAGATATAATGACCATGAACTAAATTGATGAAGTACGGACTTTGAAAACACATGTTATTCCTATTTCAGTTGATTTTTGTGCCTAGAATTTGTGGTCTTTAATTGAAAAGGGATAAGAAATTCCCTTGAAAGTAAATTCCCTTGAAAATCAAAAGGAAATATCAACTTTTGAATTTAACTCAAAGTGTTCAGGATGTGTTAGTTGGTAAATCTTAAATTATCCTCAAAATTCACCTACAATTCCATCTGAGTTCTTGCCTCTTTAACCCAGCTCAGACGCATTTGTCACTAATTGGATCAGATTTGTATATTGAATGAAACACATCCAATTGTTGATATATTTGAGGTTATATTTGATCTGTGTTCTAAAAGATATATAACTTTAAAATAGAAAGAGTTACTAATTTTACAAATCAGTTTATCATTGTCCAATATAGCAGAATTGAGTAAATCAAAGTACTGAAAACACTGGTGATGGGTTCGATTCATAGTTGCCATTTGTGTAATTGATATAATGTATAGTCTTCTTATACATCATTCAATTTTATAGGCCTTTTTTTTGTGTTAACATGAAGATTATAACAATTTAGCAATGTAATTTAAAGTTTCTGGTCAAAACATTGACTCAAATCTTGACAAGACAATCAGTAATTGGTTGGGAATGCCAAACACCACTGGTACTAATAGTTTCCCACATCACGTTTGTGACTTCCAGGTACAGTGCACTTCAGAATGTCTCATCATAATGGTCCACCCATTATCACACACACGCGCGCACACGCACACACACACATACAAACATTTGTTGTATTCGATTCACAATGGTTCATACAGTGTATTTACATTTACCCGCGTATGTATGAGTCACATCATGGAAATTTCCCTATCGTTTCGCCACAGAGGCTTTTTCCCGAAAAATCCACTATAGCACATCGAAAAACTTCTTCAGATCTTCTTAATTTTTCGGGTTTGATGTAAGTAAGGATCATTTTGACAATATATTAATGCAAAACGTTCCTCGAGAAGAACTTCTCTAAAAAAGTTTGCTCGCTGCGAAGTTTGTGTAAAAATACCATATATACCACGATGTACATTTATTTCTTAGTTTTAGTCCATTTTAAGGACTAATAGTAAGTTTTTATGTCATACCTTGCAGGTCATAAATGCTATTATTCTAATATAAAAATATCATCAAACATCTATTTTGCAATTCAAAATACAATACAATTTTACGTTCTATGTTGTTCGCGTACACATTACACAGTATATGATTTGTTAGACTTTTGACAACTAAACAATGATAACTCACCATACAACTGAGAGTTATAATACATACAAATAATCTCCGTAAATATATCTCATAATTTGTGCATTTTTCAAAAATGTTCCTTTATCTCACACTTTACATGGGTTTCTTCTTTTTTAATAACGAAATAGATAACGAAAAAAAGGAAATACATCAAGCACTGTAGAAAACTCTTCAAAATTATAAAAATTGAAAGAAGGTATTGTAGACTACTTTGTTATTTCGAAACACGATCAAAGAAAGAAGGAGTTAAGTTTTGCAAAGTTTTCAACTTCCGGTCGGTTCTGACAACTAAGAGTCTTCGAACAAGTTCGAACACATCAACAATGATACTGAGAAATTTGATGTATGTGATGAGCTATGTTTCGTCTAAATTGCCAGTCATTCTCCGGTAAATTCATACAATGTAACATATAACCGCGTAATTTGAATACATCAATAGTACATGTAACATATAGCCACGTGATTTAGATACATCCATAGTACATGTAACATATAGCCGCGTGATTTCGATACATCAATAGTACATGTAACATATAGCCGCGTAATTTCGATACATCAATAGTACATGTAACATATAACCGCGTGATTTAGATACATCCATAGTACATGTAACATATAACCGCGTGATTTAGATACATCCATAGTACATGTAACATATAACCGCGTGATTTAGATACATCAATAGTACATGTAACATATAACCGCGTGATTTAGATACATCCATAGTACATGTAACATATAGCCGCGTGATATAGATACATCCATAGTACATGTAACATATAACCGCGTGATTTCGATACATCAATAGTACATGTAACATATAGCCGCGTGATTTAGATACATCCATAATACATGTAACATATAGCCACGTGATTTAGATGCATCAATAATACATGTAACATATAGCCGCGTGATTTCGATACATCCATAGTACATGTAACATATAGCCGCGTGATTTAGATACATCAATAGCACATGTAACATAAAGCCGCGTGATTTCGATACATCAATAGTACATGTAACATATAGCCGCGTGATTTAGATACATCAATAATACATGTAACATATAGCCGCGTGATTTCGATACATCAATAGTACATGTAACATATAGCCGCGTGATTTAGATACATCAATAGTACATGTAACATAAAGCCGCTTGATTTAGATACATCAATAATACATGTAACATATAGCCGCGTGATTTCGATACATCCATAGTACATGTAACATATAGTCGCGTGATTTCGATACATCAATAGCACATGTAACATATAGCCGCGTGATTTCGATACATCAATAGTACATGTAGCATATAGCCGCGTGATTTAGATACACCAATAGTACATGTAACATACAGCCGCGTGATTTAGATACATCAATAGTACATAAGTATTGGTAGTTCATGTAAATTCACTCACAGCGTATGAAGTCATAAACTACTGGTCATTAACGGTGATAATATTGAACCAAAGTAGTAGTATTTATGAATTCTTTTTAACACTGGATATGACAATAAATCATACAAGTTTAGAAATCAAAAGTGAGAACAAAAATACGGTAGCGAAAGAAATACAATCCTCCCCCGAAATGTTGTATTTACTTTGGTAAAGATAATACAATTTTAACACAATTTATCATCAATGGGACAAATATTTACGTGTGTAAAAGTCTTAATAACCAATTTTCATGATCATCATAGACATTTATGTGGCTATAAAAGTCAAGCTTTTGTATTGGAAATATTTGAACTAATATTGGCAATAAATTTATTCCGTATTTTGGGTGCCTAGGTTTTCAACTAAACATTTTCTTTAACACTGTCTAGACTATTATGACCTACCTTAGCAAGTTTCTAACCCCCGGAAAGTCGTAAAGTTGTGTACGTTAAGTAGCTTTTATTTGTAATAATGACGATATTATTTATTTTGTTACGAAGAGTTTTTCAGGGATTTAATCATATTTGTCATAATTTAACGCATTAAGTCTAAACATTTGATGTACAAGGTCAAGGCCAGAGGAATGTGTGTATCTTCTACTGTTTGGAATAGATTTACTGCTCAACAGGTTATACAAGTTTGAGGTGAAAGTTCATACGCGTAGATTCTACATATAGAGAGATGTGGATATAAAAAAAAAAAATAAGAAACAAATCCCCTACAATATGAATACGATACGAATCTCCTACAATATGAATACAACACAAATCCCCTACAATATGAATACGATACGAATCCCCTATGATATGATACAATACAATGAATACGATACGAATCCCTACAATATGAATACAACACAAATCACAATATGAATACCCTACAATATGAATACGATGATCCCTATGATACGATACGAATCCCCTACAATATGAATACGATACGAATCTCCTACAATATGAATACGATACGAATCCCCTACAATATGAATACGATACGAATCCCCTACAATATGAATACAACACAAATCCCCTACAATATGAATACGATACGAATCCCCTATGATATGATACGATACGAATCCCCTACAATATGAATACGACACGAATCTCCTACAATATGAATACGACACGAATCCCCTACAATATGAATACGACACGAATCCCCTACAATATGAATACGATACGAATCCTCTACAATATGAATAGGATACGAATCCCCTACAATACGAATACGATACGAATCCTCTACAATATGAATACAATACGAATCTCCTACAATATGAATACGATACGAATCTCCTACAATATGAATACGATACGAATCCCCTACAATATGAATACGACACGAATCTCCTACAATACGAATACAATACGAATCCCCCACAATATCAATACGATACGAATCCTCTACAATATGAATACGACACGAATCCCCTACAATATGAATACGATACGAATCCCCTACAATATGAATAAAATACGAATCCTCTACAATATGAATACGACACGAATCTCCTACAAAACGAATACGATACGAATCCCCTACAATATCAATACGATACGAATCCCTACAATATGGATACGATACGAATCTCCTACAATATGAATACGATACGAATCCTCTACAATATGAATACGATACAAATCCCCTACAATATGAATACGATACGAATCCCCTACAATATAAATACGATACGAATCCTCTACAATATGAATACAATACAAATCCCCTGCAATACGAATACGATACGAATTCCCTACAATATGAATACAATACAAATCCCCTACAATACGAATACGATACGAATTCCCTACAATATGAATACAATACAAATCCCCTGCAATACGAATACGATACGAATCACCTACAATATGGATACGATACGAATCCCCTACAATACGAATACGATACGAATCCCCTACAATATGAATACGATACGAATCCCTATGAATAGGATACGAATCCTCTCAATATGAATACGATACGAATCACCTACAATATCAATACGATACGAATCCCCTACAATATGAATACAATACGAATCCCCTACAATATGAATAGGATACAATTCACCCACAATATCAATACGATACGAATCCCCTACAATATGAATACGATACGAATCCCCTACAATATGAATACAACACAAATCCCCTACAATATGAATACGATACGAATCCCCTACAATATGAATAGGATACGAATCACCTACAATATCAATTCAATACGATACGAATCCTCTACAATATGAATACGATACAAATCCCCTACAATATGAATACGATACGAATCCCCTACAATATGAATAAGATACGAATCCCCTACAATATGAATACGATACGAATCCCCTACAATATGAATACGATACGAATCACTACAATATGAATACGATACGAATCACTACAATATGAATACGATACGAATCCCCTACAATATGAATACGATACGAATCACTACAATATGAATACGATATGAGGATGCGGGAGATTCCAATGAAAAATACCATTTGCATTAAAGCCAATGCTCATCAATTTTGTTACTTGCTCTGCGTGACACGCAATTTTTTGCGTCTGCCTAAATATTTCTGCACTCACAGGATAATGATTTTGTCCTGTTTGGGTGGGCGGAAGAATTTTTGGCCGAAATGACTATAGGCCAACTACCATGCATTTATATTATTTCAACTTGACAGATGAATTGTGTAAATATTATGTAATACCCCATAATTCAGTTGCTTTTAAATTGAAGAAAATTCACTTCCGTATATATCATGCATATGATGATGTGTGGTAGGCTTATGTGAACTGATTGACCTCCTTATATTCAAGTAGTAACATAAATTTCAAGAAATACATGCAGAGTTAAGCTGTCTTTACATTCATACCTCGCAACATTTGTGTGAATAGAAAATTCTTCAAACTCACAGCCGCCGTAACGTTTGTGTTTTTAATCATGATTTCACTTAAACATTCTCCCCCAAATCCTTTGTATTTCATATATGTTTTGAGATTTTGTGACTTACTCTCATTTCAATTGCCGGCACACTACTAAAAAAGATTCTATAGCGAAGCAAAGATATTTGGCAAAATATTAAATTAAAAAAAATCAATCAAATAGAACTGTCGCCTGCCATTCACGTTCTACCAGAATTGTAGCCAAGTCATATTTTTGCAAATCAAGTCAAGTCACAAATCACTTGTTGACAAGTCGAGTTAAGTCACAAGTCATTAGTGAGCAAGTCAAGTCATTTGTTCGCAAGCTTTTAATTTAAGTTTTGATCAAACTATAAATAAGATTACCAATATTACGCATGGGTAAGCATGGGGCACGGCCCCTTCCTTTTGGGCCCCACCCCCTTGTGCAAAATTAAATACAACACAAAGGTATATGGATAAACTGCCCAAGTGAAACACTTGAAGTGTTTCAATCCCTCCCCCTCCTTGCGAAAAGTACTGGTTACGGTTTTCTAATTAAATCATCTAAGTTGGGCATATATAAAGCTTACAACGGATTCATTCTTGAAATGTTTTGGCTCTATGATGAACATCTGTGGATGAATAACATAACACGATGATGGGCTAAGAAGGGTTAGTGACCCCATAAAAATCCCAAACTAACACCACCACCACCACTTAAAAAAAGTACACAATACCAATGTCGACGAAAGTTAGTAAAGAATGTAACAATGTTGAAATTGTGAACACAATTGGAGATAACTGCCCACTCGGGCAAACCATAATTCAACTCATTGGTGCAAAATATCAATCCAAGAGAACTCTTTGGTCAAGTTTAAACTGTTAGTCCTACTACGTGTCACATGAGGATTAGCTGAAACATCCAAGAAATAACAGGAAGGTAAATCAACACTACCAGATAGGAATTTCGAAACCTGAATCATATCAACTCTATTTCATTGGGCCGTGAATGCGGAGTGGTTGCCAGAGTAAATGAATGACAGAACAGTTTCGTAATTTGAACATTTCATTGCTTTTTATCAAAAAGCAAAATTTACTCAAATTTGAATCTCACTTTAATCAAACCCATAAAGGTAATAATAAATTGTAAGAATGATAGTGCAAATCATTATTTACAGATTAACTCACCACCATCCTCGACATCGATAAACGTTATTAGTTTTCGGGTACATCAGCACATTATCAGCATATCATCAGCACATCATATCTATCTTGTGGCATGCCATGCAATATCAGGCTCAAAAAAGTGCATGCGCGAAGGGGAATATTCGATACCTAACATGTCTATCTCTTGATCATGGTCTGTAAGCCTTTTTATGAAAATCCACTGAAAACGCATTACACGTACGAAATCTATAAATCCATACATGGCCAACCCGACCAACAATATATAGAAGATCTTCCAGATCCTTAAAAAAGCTGTATGTAAACTTATTCCCCCCTAGATGACTTACAGTACTCCAGAGAGTTGATAAGACGGATTATTGCACTCCTCCCTGGAATCAAAAAAGCGGTCCTTGTTCTTCGTCCATCTTCAAAAAAAATTGTGTGTAAAAATGTGGAAGATTAAGAACTTGTTTATATTACTTGGGCTTATTATAAAAACATTGGTTATCATCTTTTTTTTCTTTTTCTTCAGAGAGTGGAATTTACGTATTGGACGTCGGATGTGGCAGTGGTCATGCACCAATACTGATGGCACAAAGGTTCCCAAGGAGTACCTTTCATGGAGTTGACATATCCGAAGAAGCGATTGAAGTTGCGAAAGACGAAGCTCTTCGACTCTCCCTGACCAACTGCACCTTCGAGGTACAAGACGCAGTAAGTCTCCGGCGGGAATGGACAAATAAATTCCAACTCGTGACGTCTTTTGATGCTATTCATGACATGCCATATCCAGAAGAGGTCTTGAGGGAGGCTTATCGTGTACTTGCTCCCAGCGCCATGATTATGATATTAGAAATAGATGTGTCGAGTAATCCATCGCAGAATATCGGAAACCCTCGGGCCGTTGATGGATATGTAATCAGCTTGATGCATTGTATGCCCGTTTCATTGTACTTCAATAAAGATGCAGGTTTGGGTATAATGTGGGGAAGAGAGGCTGCAACTAAGATGCTCCAAGAGACGGGATTTGGGGAAGTGACCAGCAAGACCTCTAAGGATAGGTTCAATGTGATTATTACAGGGAGAAAGAAACTTGACTAAGAGAATAGATGCAACAAAAACTTATCGAAACATGCAAGTCAATATGTGTGAGTGCTTCGTTTCCGTAGATACCAAATATTGCTCTTTAATTAAAAACACTTTTGTTATTTTTCTTATCTTGATTTTATGCGTTATGTTTCTTAGGTAAGGTACAGTTGTTTGTGTCCTCATGGCTGTAAGGGCAGAAAAACATGGATCCATAATTAGGTTTATTACCTTAACAGAAACAAATATAATTAAAGCAACATAGAAGTATGGTTTAAACCAGAATGGGTAAAATACATGTACGTAGAGTTGATAGCGATGAACAACCATGTTTTTTGGGCTCGGTGAAAAGATACAAACTTTGACATTTGTATGGATATTTCCCCCGTAATCTGTAGCAAATCTTGGTAAATCTCTAAATTACAGTTTCATTCTGCCCAAAAATGTTCATTCTTACTTCAAACATAAAAGGAAGAAGAAAACACACAAGAAATCAAGACAATGAAGGAGAGAAATTGAATGGGACTAAAACGTGTCCACGCAAGTTCAACCAAATTCCTTCATTCCAGTTTTCTCCTTCAATATGAAATATCTGAAAATAAAGAGTGGTAATGAATTTTAACAATATTAGTACCATTACCATACCACCATAGTAGTAAATAAGGCGGTTGTAGATAGAGGATTTTGTATCAAATTCCTATATATTTATATGAAACCAATACAGTACGGAATGATGGCGTAGTAAAAGCAGATCAAATTACATTCAGTGTAATGGAGGTATGACCAGGGGCGGATTTGGCAATGGGCAACGTGGGCAGTTGACCATGGGCTTCCACAACCAGGGGCCTCCACATATTACATGAACAAAAATTGTAAGGAAAAATGTAGGCTGACCTGAACAACACGCACGTACCATCAATCAAAATCATATTGCGCGCATTTTACGTCGTGGTAGCAACCTGTTAATTTGCATTCGTAGGAGTGGTAATAACCTGTTCATTTGTACTAAAAATTGGGCAGGCAAAAAGGCTTACAAAATGAAAATTATTGAACATAATTTACTTCAAAAATCACAAAATACTGCACCATTTTGCATCTAGGCACCTTTAATTATTCCAAACAATTCCAAAGGGTACACCCTCTTCCTTTAGACCCCTCCCTTAGGACGGCGGTCATTAAAGTAGTGTGGGCCTCCACTCCTGAAGTTGCCCATGGGCCTCCACATGTCGAAATCCGGCCCTGGGTATGACAATGCTTAGACTACCAAAGCAAATAATTATGAATGATAACATTATGTAACATTATGAACAAATAACTAATTTTTAACATATTAGTTACAGTTGGTTTGATGATGTAAAGTGTGGTCTTTTGGCAACCATATATGGCGTTCAAATTCTTTCCTAAACCTGCCAAGAGAGCAAATTGTCAATAGCATAGCATAGCAGGGCTTAGCGTCCCGAAAGCATCCAGTGCTGGACATTATATCAAGACAGCCACGGCCTTTGATAACAAGTTGCGAACTCACTGGTTGCAGACCCACCGGGATTCAAACCCGGGACGTGTGGGTGAGGACAATGCCAAGAAAAAAAAAATTACAACACATTTTAAGTGTATATATCATTCTGTACATAAATAAGTTATGTAATACATTTTTTAATACATTTATATCTTTACTGCGTGCATATAGCCTATTAGGTATAGCTACATATTTGAAGTTATGCATTAACGTGTGTATACATCCTCACATGCTAACAACTGTTCAATCTTTATCAACAAGTATAATAAGTACGAGAGAAACTAATATAAAAGATCACGCAGTGTTTTGCACATTTAACGATTATAGAACAAATAAACAATCCAAAGATTACACCAGCTTTTGTTCTCCAAATAAAATGTGGACCAATACGGATGTTTAAATATGATACGTTTTACACAGCAATTACAGGGTATCCAACACCCACTTATGATATGACTGAGTTTAATAAAAACAAGTGTAGAACTGTTCAGAACAGATTTTCCCAATTTGTTAGCTTCCTGACAGTACAAGTATCTAGAAGGCATAGTGCATTGTGAGATTGATTTCCAAGGTGTGTACAACTTTCCGTGACCATTTGAAGAAACTCTACACGGTTAAATGACCATATACAAGATGTATGATGTATTATGGGGTAATTTTGCTAAATATCGTGAATAAATTACGTTAAAAATCCTTAGTTTATAAGGATTTAAAGGATCTGTAAAATTAAGATGTTTCCCGGACTAGATGAGTTTTTATCGAAGTGGGCATTTAAAAAAAGGGACAGTTCCTATCATGCCACTCCCCGCCTCCTACTCTATAAGATTGCTTTAGACGTTTCAATCTCATCAGGCAGTCTTGGCTTCGGCAGGGTCTGTTAAATAAAAGTGATTCTTTGTAAATCCATTTTCAGAATCCATATACAAATGTCGCAATGGACAATCATAAGCATTTAATCCCTCCACAGCTTGGGAGAGCTGGTGAAGCATAAGAACAAACCCTTGAATTCTTGATATGCTTTTTATGTCTTACCTTCATACTTTAAATCAGATTAAACATGTTAAACGTTAAGACTTCAAAAAAATACTCATTATACTACCATTTTTTTCTTGGGGAGTGATAGGAGGAAAGGGGGTAGGGGTACCGTGGTCACCCTTTTGAACCTTTTGAGGTATAATTATTTTTGGTACTGCGTTGCTGCAATTGGTAAGTGAAAACTTTATAATTGTACATAATAGATTGAGTACGCCATTTTGGAAGTGAGATAGCCTATACAGCTGAGCTCAAACTGTAAACTGCTCGTCAACTAATAAATTGTTTTTAGAGTAGGTTAAAGTGATATCTTTATATATAATTATACCAGCAATTAAGTGCCAAATTTGCTATTGCTATATTGTACACTATCAATAGAATTTTAATAAGATTTATAGACAGTATTATCAATAGATAATATAGCCGCATCAGATTAATTTTTAAACATTTCTATTTGTAGTATGTTTGGCTGAATCGGTAGATATTTATGTTCATTCTGATTATTTCACATTTTTGTCTGTATGTTTGATAATTTTAAAGATGTTTAGACAAACGACACACATAATCTTAATGATTTGTATTCCTTAACTAGGTAAATCATAGTTTTAATTCATTTATTATTTTTTTAAATATTTTGTATTACTTGAAAAAAACTGTTTGATACCCCAGTTAGATGTTTAAATTCATATCAATATTGTATAGATATTTTATTGTGAAATACTACTACTTTGCGACGTCTTCATCTACCATACTGCCAAGGAAAAAAAAACAGTTAAAAAAATTGATAGAAAATAACTTTATTTAACTTTTTTCCAATGTTACTTTACTGAAACATTTTGAATAAATCAACTCCCCGTCAACATAACCATACGACTATGTGCTGTATTTTCTCTACTGGATATTACATCATTCCAAGTATCAACTACTTGCAATAAAGTGCTTTGCCCCATAGCCCTAACAATATTTGCTTCGGCAAGTTGATACGATAAATGGCCCCGCCATTTGACCTCAGCTCTCAACACTTATGGGATACAACTTTAGTTCGTTGCAGAAATATTGATGATAATTTTCCCTATAACAACACGTATATATATATATATATATATATATATATATATATATATATATATATATATATATATATATATATATATATATATATATATATATATATATATATATATATATATATATATATATATATATATATAAAAATATATATATATATATATATATATATATATATATATATATATATATATATATATATATATATATATATATATATATATATATATATATATATATATATATATATATATATATATATATATATATATATATATATATATATATATATATATATATATATATATATATATATATATATATATATATATATATATATATATATATATATATATATATATATATATATATATATATATATATATATATATATATATATATATATATATATATATATATATATATATATGCTGAACATTCAGGCAGGTCTTAATGAAATAGAGTGTTTATTTGGTATCTTCTGAGCCCTAGCGCAGCGTACACCTAACCAGCTAACCCAGTAACGGGTTAAGCTTTTATGGGCCTTAGACTGAGTCGGTATGACTGGGCCTATTTTGTAAATATACTATACAAAGTGTAATAAATTATAACTTTGACTAAAACCCCTGATCTCATGATCTGATAAACCTATAAAGTTCAATTCCTTTTTTTGCATGTTTTGAATCATGGTCTACCATTGCAATTTGAATTTCGTTGCTCTCGTGGTTAATTTTACTTGTCATTTTCAAAGATGATTTTAGAGCATGGCATTGTTATATCTAATTTTGGTGGGACACAAGACCCCAGGCCTTAGGCTTAAGCCTATGCAGTTTAATGGGCTATCCGGCACTGACCTAACCAACTTTTCATCAGACCTTCTTTACCTTTACCTTTACCGCTCTCCTTTCCTGACTGTGGAGATTGAGGCTTCATGGAGTAGTTTCATCCATGTCTTCCTGTCTCTTGCAAACTTTGTCGCCTCCCTCCAACTATTCCATCCAAGCTCCTTTCTCTCTTTCTCAACTGTCCTTCTCTAAATTATTTTGGTCTTTCTCTTTTTCTGCTTCCCTCCGGAGCTCACAACAATGCGATTTTTGCATGATAACCTTTGTATCTCCTTAGCACATTCCTAATCCTTTTCCATCTTCTTGTATAAATTGTCTTGCTAATTGGTATTGTCTGTGTTCATTCATATAATTCATCATTGCTGATCTTCATTGGCCATCTTATCTTCATAATTTTCCTGAGGCAGTTCCTTTGAAATATGTTCAGTTTTTTTCGTCTGATTTGTTAAACTTCCAGGTTTCAGAGCCATAAAGTAACACTGATATAACATTGGTGTGAAAAATTCTAAAATTGTTTGTTCTCTTGTATATGTTTAAATTCCATATTTGATTACGTTGTTTAAATGTGGTCAGTGCTAAGGAGATTCTCCTTCTGATGGCATCGTCGGTGCCTCTATCTTTAGACAATGTTGTGCCCAGATGTCTAAATCTTCTAGCTCGTTATCTGATACAGGTATTGATCTTCTGCTGTTATTGTTCATCCTCATTGTCTTTGTCTTCTTTTCATTCATTTTCAGCCCAACATATGTTCCATTTTCATGAAGTCGAGATGTTTTCTTCTGTAGGTTTTCCCTTGTGTTTGAAATGAAAGCAAAGCAATACCATCAGTATAATCCAAATCTTCTAGTGTTGTTTACATGGTCCACCTGATTCCGAGTCTATGGCTGTCGGTGGTTGCCTTCGTAATCCAGTCTATTGCTAGAATGAAGAGGAATCCTGACATTGCACATCCTTGCCAGACTCCTGTGTTGATAATGAACCAGTCTGATACATTTCCATCAAAATATACTGCGCTTACATTTTCTTTATACCAATCCTGTATTATGTTAATGTACGTTTGTACTGTCGAAAGACTTTGTTTAATCAACAAAGTTTAGATACAGTGGTGCCCTCCAGTCTATACTTTGCTCTATTATGTTTCTTAATGTGAATATATGTTCTGTTGTTCCCCTCCCACTTCTGAAACCAACTTTTTCAACTCTCAATGTATCATTTACAGCATCTTTAATTCTATCAATAATTAACCTTCCAAAACATTTGCTCCCAATCGGTAATAGTGAAATCCCTCTGAAATTGTCACATCTTGTTAAACCACTTTCCTTGGGTACTACCACGATTATGCTTTTCTTCCATGACTTAGGAACCTTTTCTTCCTCTATTATCTTATTAAATAACCCCTGTTAATAATTCTTCTGAGACTTCTCTACTACCTTTTCACATTTCTGTAGTTATGTCATCTATTCCAGCTGCTTTACCATTTTTCATTTTTGTTAAATTTCTCACTACTTGGGTTGTGATTCTACTTTCATCTATCTGTAAATCTTCGTGATAAGTATCCAAAACTAGTCTAACTCATCATTTATAGCCACTACCATTAGTTGGTTTAACGTGGAATCAAGATCATCCTTCAACCTATTCCTTATCTTATCTTCTCCTGTAATTAATTCTCCATCTCTGCTTCTTATTCCTGCACTTTTCTTTCTTCCTTTATAGCCTAATTTCTTTGTAATCTTGTACAAGCTCTTCATGTCACCTCTTGATGCTGCATCTTCCGCATCTTTTGCTGCATTGTCTACCATTCTTCTTTTGACCGCCTTATCCTTTTTCTCGTAATCACCTTGTATGGTCTGCCTGATACGTACAGATTCAGCATCTTCTAAGTGTTGCTTTAAAAGCTTTCTCTCTTCTATTGCACGCCATGACTCCGCAGATATCCGAGGCTTGTTTGATCCCTGTCCCTTCCCGAGTACTTTGATGGCTGTCTTGTTGTGTTATATTTCTATCTACGTCCATTCTCCATTTATATTTCCATTCCTCTCTTTCATACCTTTGCCTTACTTCGGTACACTTCACTTTGTTTAATTCATACACACTTCTAGTTTGTCCAGGTTTCTTCTGTGCTCTTAATTTAATTGAATTTCTTTAACCGCACTTTGAATTTTCTGGAGTCACCTCTATGTGGGTTACTCGGACCTCTATGTGGGGGTAGTTTGGACCGTATTTTCCAGCGACAGGCGGACGAGGGCAGGCGGACGTAGCCTCTTCTTTTATCTGGGCGTTAAAATATGGAATACATAATAGTTTTTAAATGTTTTAAACAACGTTCTGTTTTGATTGACTTTAATAAAACGGATCTAGGGCTCTACCTGATAAACTGCTTCTTACCGCACGTCTGTACCTACCACCCCCTTCCCTTGTTAATTGTCCCCCATTTCGTGGATGAGTATTACCGCTCTAGGAACACCATATGTTTCTTCTTTTAACAATTGGATATACAGATAGTGTTTTCGAGTTTTGAGAAAACTTAGAAAACTTAACAGTTGCTTTGCTGAGTAACATACTTTTTAATACACCCAAGTGTTTGAAATTTGGCGCCCTTTGAATTCATTTTTGCGAGACAAGGCGAGCTATCATCGTCAGATTTTACTTGCTGGCTTGTACGTATAAACACATGTTCTTTTAGTTTAAAATCATAAAACAACGGTAATGATCAATGTCGCCCTCGGTAAAAAAAAAAATCGACTTTCTCTCTATATTGAATAATCAATTTAGTCAGTTGCGAAGTATGTTCACTGCAAATGAAGGAGGAAAGAAAGTATTCGAAAACATCTTAACGACAAGAACATATCTTAGTTCTCTCAACGTTTTGTATAAATATCTCACCAGAAGAGATATCACATCCCACTTTTCCCCAAATCCTTTGTATTTCATATATGTTTTGAGATTTTGTGACTTACTTCCATTTCAATTGCCGAAACACTACTAAAAAAGAATCTATAGCGAAGCAAATATATCTGCAAAAATATTGAATAAAAAATATAAATCAAATAGAACTGTCGCCTGCCATTCACGTTCTACCAGAGTTGTAGTCAAGTCATATTTTTGCAACTCAAGTTAAGTCACAAATCACTTGTTGACAAGTCCAGTTAAGTCACAAGTCATGAGTGAGTAAATCAAATCATTTGTTCGCAAGTCAAGTCAAGTAAAAAGTTATTTGTTTGCAAGTCAAGTCACAAATCACAAAAAAGTGCGCAAAAAAAGGCAAGAAACCTGGTTCGGTTGTATATATATATATATATATATATATATATATATATATATATATATATATATATATATATATATATATATATATATATATATATATATATATATATATATATATATATATATATATATATATATATATATATATATATATACACACACATATATATATATATATATATATATATATATATATATATATATATATATATATATATATATATATATATATATATATATATATATATATATATATATATATATATATATATATATATATATATATACACACACATATATATATATATATATATATATATATATATACACACATATATATATATACACACATATATATATATATATATATATATATATATAAATATATATATATATATATATATATATATATATATATATATATATATATATATATATATATATATATATATATATATATATTAACATACATCTATTACAAATTTCAACTCGTTTCTAAGATATTCGCGAAAAAGTGAAAGCCACAAGAAACGGCTAAACTTCTAGTATTTAAAAAAAAGTCGTGTGACGTAAGAAAAAGGACACAGCGAGGCCTACATGCATGACTTTCACTGTGTTACTATGTCACATTGACCTAGGCTACTTCAAAACATCCATTTCATTGCATCGCATAAGACATAAGAACATTGCTTAATTGGAATTTTTCTTGTGGATTAATGAGGAAATATTAAATATCGACTGAAGTTCCTATCCATTATTTCGTAATGATTGGCGTACTCCACTTGTTACATTAGGCTGTACGTATTACTGTATGTTGTACTATAACATTAGTGGTGTACTGTCCTATCCTTACGTCACCAAAATAGAAAGAAAAACCAATACGCAATGAGCAATAAGCCGGATTTTTTACAATTTGGGATCGATTTTGTAAGAAAGTATTTGTTGTGAGTGCTTATGAATGGCATTTCCATCAATTTATGCAAAGTGGTTGATACCTTTCCATATACCTTTAAAATATTCACCAAAATCAACGAAATACCTTAATCACCGGCCCTCTTTCTCTTCCTTCCTCCTTTCCTGCCCTGATCCTTAAAAAATGAAAAAAACAAATATTCTAACTTGAGCAATAATGGACAACGCCACACAACAAAAACGTCTTCCACTCATGGGTTTTAAAGACTGGCGCTCTTCTTGTTCATTTTTCATCATCTTTGATATCGAGATAGCTTATCCATTTTAGAAGTGCATTTTTGTTTTTTTCTTTGACAGTTTTGCGGCGGGAAAACACGAAAAAATGTCTTCATTGATATTCATAATACGTTTGGTAAAATGGTGATCGGGTTGAGCTTCAAATCATACTGACAACATTTTGCTTTCTTGTCTCACGGCCCACTACCGGGCGGTGGCGGAGCGTTTTCCCCTTCACTATATATGTGTTGAAGAAACATGAAAATGATTACTTAAATATCTACAGCTGTAACAAGTAATTCGAGTCATTTTCATTACCTCAGGTATGGACCTCCGCAACATAAGAATAATGGGTGTGTTTCAACGCTTCAACCTATGGAAAAAATATTATTCTTGGTACCTTACTAAAAATTACTACATAATTTTACCAAATAAACACGAAAATCAAACATTTATTCCATTAGGAATATATTGACACCGACATTTTCAAACAAACAAAATGTTACTTTCGTAATTCCGAACTTTGACGGAAAAATATGCCGACTGCAAGTAATATATCGACTTTGTATCAACCGCACTGGTGAAATGAAATTAATTTGCACAAACGCGTACTCTGTATCACCTACGCAGGAGATCTAAAATAGTGAGTTACCAAGAGTAACACTTCAAGTGTTCAGCATAGACTGCAACGTTGTAGCTATCCCTTTAGTCTTCCTTTTGGATGTCAATATTAATGGACACACTTCAGTATACGGAGACCCTGAGTGACAGGTAAAATAATCAAAATATTTCGAAATTATTTCAACAACAACAAATCTTCACACATCTCTTCTGGTGCTTCGTACTCTTAACTTGTGAATAAATATGTATTTATGTATCCCTATATGTTGCAAAAAATGTTAAAATATTTTTTATGTACAGCATATAAATGAATCTGACGTGGAACGTGTGTGGTATAACAAATAATTGAATCAATTTGGCATCCAATTAATCATATCTTGTCACCCTCAAATTGCGATTAGTATTTTGGAAGCATTTCTGCACACGTAACATTCAAAGGAAGAACACATCATTATTACACTAAGAGAAGTTCAAACGATATATTGCCCTGTGTCAGTGCTGTAGGATACATGGACAAATAATTAATATCATGGAAATGATCCACAAAAGCAATTATTATGGTTCTGAATGTGTTTACAGCTCTAGCTCCTTGTTGGGATAGTTGTGATCGAAGCGATTCACATTCCCAGCACATAATACTTATTTTCCTCACTCGAGTTTGAAAAGAAAACTAATAAATAGACAGAAGCTACCCTCTAAAAAGCCTTAAAGGATAAGGTGTTACAATTATCTTTTTAAGCAGTCCAAACAATCTTAAGGTTATTTTGGAATCAGTGGGCGGTTACTTATCATTTTAATCTGCGGCTGAAAGGAGTTATAAGGCCCTTTGAAGATAAATAATCTTGTGAAATTAGTTTTATCACAATAAGTAATGCACATTACTGTGTTAAGTTGATAAGTTACAAGTGTCCTACTTGTTTACACCCCACATTTTACAATTAATGTTATCATCGAAATCGAAATGAAGAAAATACATGAGAACCCATCAAATTGTCCACATGCACACAGTGAGAAAAAGTCATTACCACAAAAGCTATTAAGAATAACAAACTAATTGCGATACTACGTTTTTCTCGTCCTGGTTTTGTGCCGTTGCAGATCATATAATGGAAATATTTAAGGCATTTTGATCCGAATGCTGTGACGATTTGTTTTCAGTTTTATTTTTTCGTCTGCAAAATCAACAGCAAACAAATTTTCCGCGCAAAAGCTTGAACCAAAATTCTTGTCAAAGGTCGCAAAAATGGATTAGATGGTATACAACTCGTCCTTATATTCATATGCCACTTACAATGTGGGAGTTAGAAAATAACAGAAAACCCCAAAGAGCGAAGATAGGGGCACAATTTCCCTCTGTCTCAGTTAATTCTACCTTCACCAAATGCTTGTCTTAAATATTTTGACCCCATTTGGAAAATCCACCAAGTTCTGTATGATTTCAGTGATGAGGATGTTATCAGTTGCATTAAAAGTATCTCATCAATCTTTGCCGTTATAGCGTTTGTAGCTGATGCATCTAAAACCTACCCAACATCTGAAGTTTAAAAACCAACCAGCCCTGATAGGACTGAAACATAAAAAGTAAATCACGTCTGTTGCGTTTTACTTAATGTAGGAAATGTTTAGCCGGTCCTTCCCAATGATGTTGGAATGTTCTACGGATACATTAGACTATATCGGGCATCGACGACTCTTGTCGAAGCAGAAGGATGTTGTCGCGTTAGAAGTGCCTATCCGCACTTCAAGATTTCATTGCTAAGCAGTTTTGTTGGAGGAAATACATTATATACCAGCTTAAATATCATTACATCCCTATCCGATGGGTAGTGAACGCCAGCCAACCGTCATCCACTTTCCAATCACATCTGACATAAAACCAGGCCCCTGGCGCACACTAATGCGCCTACCAACTGAGCCACATGTCACTTAGTTCAAGGACACATTCATGGAACACGGTTTTGCCATATAGAAAAAGTGAAATGGGCGAAATAGTTTGACAAAAATTGAATATTCGGTGCTCTTGTTAATCTTCGTTTGTCCAAAATTTTAGAGCAAAACAGTCTCTTCATGGAATAAATATTTATTTGAACCATTCGGCATTTGTTATGTCTGTATATGCACGTGACTTTTCAACTGTAGCCAGAAGTGACACCTTGCTACTTTCATAAGTTTTACGAGAAAAAAACAACTGATCATCATCATTTGTACGTTCGATTATTTGTAGACATACAGAGCACGTTCATGTATTCATGAGGTCATTGCTGAAGTGTAAATTGTCTCCATTCCTAATGTACTTGTTTGGATAGGGTGATTCTTGGCACGGATCCTACAGTTCCAAAGGACGAGTAACATGGTTTCCCCGTCATGGTAAAGACTTGCTAAAGCTATGATGAAGATCAGCTATCACTATATATTTGAAACCGTAACATACAGCACATTGCAATACATGTATGGATCATATGAATAATAATACTAATATCAACTCAACAATATAACGTAAAAATGCATTTCTAAAAAAATGGCAGCAAATGTATTTTCAAAGCCTTGATGGGATTAAAATTATTCCATGAATCGCAAATAGCCAGTCACTTGTATATGGAATCGTAGGAGGGATGCAAACAGCCAGTTACTTGTATATGGGATCGTAAGAGGGATGCAGTAGAAATGAATTATCTGCACTTAAATAGTTAACAAAACTACGAAATGGTTCTCATCACAACATCCCAAAAGTTTACAAGAACATAATCGGACCCGTCTGGTCCCATCCGTCGTAAGCTTTTACAAGGGAAGGGTACAATACTTTACAATAAACATCCTATGCTTTCATATGAATCTGTATTAGAGCTATAATTATCGTTCCATAGATTTGCGTTTCCCTTTCTGTAAACTTTTTCTTTTGACAGATACTTTAAGGGATACGTACTCATATTCACATATTAAAGGGCATTATTTGTACTTTATGTAAGAGTTCAGTAAGATTTTCGATAGGGTCACTTAAATTTTCTTTAGGGTCACTTAATTAAAAAGGGCATCCCGTGTAATTGTAGACTTTTAAAAACTGCGTTTTAAGGGGCTCAATAATTGGGGTTTAAAGTGTCAATTGCCAAAGTAAAATTGCACATCTTGTCCAATGATAAATACCTCCTTATATCACCAGTCGCTCTTGAAAAAACAATGTACTTCATATTACAAAATTCTAAATTTACAACATCATCTCCAAAACGTCAGCATATTTCGATTTTTATGATAGTATGTTTACATTACGAACCTTTCACAAATATCCTTTTAACCTAAAGGTTTTCGAGGTTACAAAATTCGACGTTAATGTAAAAACAAGTGTAACAATGAATTGCTTACCAAACGTCTGTGCAATTCAGCATGTCTCCTGTCAATCAATGTTTCGACGAATGTGAGCTTTTAAATGCCACACTACAAACTTTATGCGCACATTAGCAACACTTTAACGAGAGTTAATTGCTTTCAGACACTTTTCTGTGAAAATGGATGTTGCTAAAAGCACAAAAGGAAGATGAAAAAGTGAGAGTTAGGCAGAAATTATTTTAAATGGCTACATTGTCCACAAATGCACGAATGCTTGCATCATTTTGATATAAGAACTATTAGGTGTATCTTACTGTTTCCAGAGATGTTCTGGATCTTCAAACATTTAACAAAGATCAATGTTTAAATGCATACATGCATAATTTAAAACATCACTTGTTCGCTTGGGGCAATCGTTTCTTCGTATATTCTTTGAAAAAGATTGCGCATAAACATAGTTGTATATGTTGCTTTAAAAACCTTCTAATTAATTTCGTCGTGATGCTTTACTTTCTTACATTGTATCTTTATATTATCTATTGTCTTTCGAGACAAGCGGAGCCGATGTATCTTTTAGTTCTAATTGGTAATGCATTAAGATTGTATTGCACAAGCGTATTTGTACTGTCGATAAAAAAAGGAATGTGCATATACCTCCATGCATACACCTCCATGCATACAAGATGAGAGGGTGATACATAGTGTTTAGATGTGCCGTTAAAATAAGGGAGGGGGGGGGGAATAATTAACCCTTATGGCGACACCATTGTCAGAACCATTGAATATATCATAACTGTATAGACTGCATAGGAAATGGTAAATTATTTAAAGTCATGGTTCATCAGTGTACCTGACTAGCATCCTAATATGAATATTCTTAAATCCAAAACACAAGGATATTTTGTTCTGAATTTGAAGGCACCCTGTTCTTGTCTACTTGTACGTTTTTCACAGCTTTGCAAGATAATTTGAAAACGCTCATCCAATTAATCACACAAACCTTTTACAGAGCTGATTCAAGTTAAATGAATTTCACGTTTATCATGTGTGATCTAAATATGTCGAGTATCCTGAGTTGGTATAATCCGAATATACATACTATTTCCCTATTAGTTCATAGTTCGTTTTGAGTGGTGGATAAGATTATCACATTTTGTAGCAGCATACTTAGTTTGTTTAGTTTTCAGGCTCTGATAGAATGTTTTCCAATACACTTTTTTATGAATGAAAAGGTTAACAAATTTACATGCATACCTTAGAGCAGGAATAGTTAAGAGATCTTACATATCAATATTCCTGCACACACAAAATGTCACGGTCCTTTCCAATGACATCACAAGGTTTAGCTATGTCATATAAGTAGCATAATAGATATCCTTTGTTTTATGCTAAACTTTTAAAAGAAATATTTTATAGCTCAGTTAATATTTTGCACTATCAGATGAAGTAAAACCTGAAAGTTAAGTCTTTTATGCAGACTCAGGAGACTTTAGATAATATGTGGAAAATTTCCAGTCAAATTCTTCATTTAAGTTTGAAAATTTCTTTCCTAAAATAAAGTTATTGAAAACGATGTCTTGTTTTTCGTAGCTCCTGAAAGGAATTGTGAACGGGATTAAAACTTATAGAAGGAAGGTACATATATCAGAGGTAGGCTGTTAATGCGTATTACGATTTGAAAATACAAAGCTATCAAATAGCCGATATGGATATAAAGTTAATTATTGTCACAGATTTGATATGAATCTACTTGCTGGATATTACGTCTACATAGATCTTTAAGTTCGTTTTGGTATCGGTATTAGACCGCAATAGCCTCCTTGTGGAAAATCATTTCTTAATCTGCCTGGAAACTTAATTGCTAAAATTGAATGTAATAAGATATATAGCACTTTCAATAACCCTCCCGTCATCGTGCAAATCATTCTACCATTCCTGGCGTTCAGATAAAAACGATACGTATAATATAAACGCTACAATGAATGAAGGAAGGTTTTAGTGGAATATAACGCATTGTTGAAAGACTTTACCAAGGAATAATCTTTTGCTCAAACAGACATTGCAGTGATAATAAGATTGTTTCACTTAGACCACTTATGTCGGTGACTACTTTGCGTAAGTGCAATAGTACTAACCTTGAGGCCATAGCACCCTCATCTTTAGTGGATGCATATTACGTTTGTTCTATTCGTTATTGGATTATAAAAAAGGTAAAAGCAAACACTATGTCAAGACATAACTTTGATCAGTTTGCTATCTTACACCAACGCTCCCAAAATCCATCAACGTTCTTGAACATACATGGATTTTGAATTAGATTTCTGTTTTGTATTTATTGAGTTTATGTTTAATTCCTACGGTAGGAGTTGTTGATTGTAGCTTGCGATTTCAAGTGCGCGAGATGTAAGAAACGAATCTTATATTGGAATTAAGTGTGGATAACAATAATTCAGTTAGGTTAATTTATTTTTCTCACGAAATGTATTGATAAAATCAATAGCAAGCCTTAGGATTTTGGCGTGAAATCTATGATTAGAAGCACAGTCGTATTTAGAGTGTAAAGGCAATTTTATAAAGAGTTTAGAATAATGAACTTATCTCGGTAAATCGCTCGTGGGTAAGCCTACAATAACACGTGCATCTAGGTGATAAGTGAGACTCATCGTAGCTTTAGATTGGGTCTGATGGCAATATGTTTTACCATGTGTTTTCAGATCATTAAATGCACAAAAAGGTAAAGAAACAATATCACGCAAATCCAAGAAACTACAAATACTTTAGTTTCCAACAATTCATTTCGCTGTTTGTAGTTTTCATCCTCAAGATAAATTCTTTGTTCCTATGTCGAAATCTCAATTCGGATTGTTGAATTCAGCTCCTGCTAGTTCCAATCGGCTCTTCATCGTACTAAATTGTAAACCCATCTCACACGCAAAATCCATTTCCTCTGTCAGGATGTCAGGATATATACTTAAGAATCAATTGGTCAGAAGAAAAAAAAACAACTTCGAGGAACCAAGTACAACGCACTTTAAGCAAGGAATGCTCAACTATGCACCGATCTAACTATGTGCAAACTTGAACAACAAATTATGGTTAAATTTGATCATAATATGGTCAATTTTGTTGTTCAATCTTGACCATAGTTAGATTGGTATATATAGTTAACCATGTGATGGTCAGCTTTAACCATTTTTTTTTAGAGTGTACCGTGTTCCATGCAGATGAGTGTCGATTTTGAAAGACTGGTATCACGTGTTCTTATGGAAATGACCGTTGTAGTGAGTTGAGTAGCGTACTGTCAATTATATCCCAACTTTAATTTTTTGACAATCTTGAAGATTCTTATTTAAAAAAAGAGATAAACTGTGTTATTTTGCTGGTTGAGAATATATATGAAAAGCATCTTCGGATAAATAATTACAAAAGTAACGTATCCAAAATCAGTATTAGAGTGATTCTCCTGACTTATGTAATCATTGTAAGCCACCTGACTGTGTGGTTGCGGTATCTAGTCTCACTTCCGTCATTTCTAAACAAATGGAATATAATTGTAAATTGTTACTAATTTCAATACTCTTTCAATATGTTGCTTTATTCATTTCAATGTACTCTGCATTACAAGATAAATTAACTTTATAACTAAGCTTTTCATTTAGATAAGTTTCTTACTGATATTGCAATATCGCTTTTCCATATTTAGCGCTTCGAATACATCTGGTCGTTTATCTAATGGAACTGCTCCTGACATTCCTGTATTTTGGGTGAGAAAGAATCTCATGAAAAGAGAGGAATCTTGAGGTCTTTTTGACAAAAGATACAAAGTTTGCTGAGTGTAATTACTGAATACGAATAAACTGTTTCGGATATTAAATGTATCATAGCAAATATAAACGGAGTGAGAATACATTAACAAACTTACAACACAAGATTTGAAAATGGGATTACGTAAGAAGCATTCGGATACATCAGATACACCCAATCATGGTCCTTTGACTTCGATAAGGTGTGTTTTATAAAAAATATGAAATAACATCCCTTATTACTCTTAACTGTTGATACTCGCGAAGGTACTCTGCATCTTCGGCTCGTGTTAATCCTTCATTGCTGAGGAATTACAGTCACTAACTTGGAAAACTGGTAAAATTGACTCGACAGTGGTCTGCATTCCCATGCATTCCCATCACTATGTGGGTGGCACAAGTGTGTACAATAGAAGACTATATTTCATATATACAAGCTTCAGAAAATAATTTTACAATAACTTTAAACTTTTCCGATATTTCCATCATAAAATATATCAGTGGCAATAAAAGACTTCACTTCGCACATAGCAAACAATTGAAAAAGATATCATCTACTCAAATTTATCTAATTTCATAAGTGGAGTTATAAAACTGAAAACCATAATAACAAGAACATTTACTCGAAACAGGCATACTACTAAAAGAAATGGAAAACTGTTCTTCTTAATATACATTAAACAGTCAAAGGTAAACATTCACTAAAATCTCTTGCATAAAAGAAGCGTTTATAAAGCCATACAAACTAATACAGAAAATGCATGACAGACGGATGGCTACATAGATTTCAAAGCTATCACAAGTTATTGTGTTCATATATTGCTCACTACCTCATATAATTACTTATCACATTGTTCTGAAATGCTGCCCCTCTCATGAGGAGGAATTGTTGAATTACAATATTTCAGTGAATTAAATCAGTGCAATCTAAGTGATCGTTTCTTCTATTCATTTTAAATCTATACAAGCTTTTTGGCGACGAGGTAAATGAACTTACATTGACACAGCTACATTTTCTACATTCTCTTTTTCAAGTACATTTTGGACTTTTACGATAAGTCACCTGTCACCCCCACCACCATTTATGTCATCGCCAGGTAACCCACCTATAGCATCGACCGCAGTGGCAGCGCTATGGGGGGCATGGAGACATTTCCCCCTCGAGATCGTTTTCCCCCCACTTTTCCCCAGAAAGTGCAAATTACTGTCGTGGCTGATCGATACAAGTTTCGACAACGTGCGCAGCGGTAGACGAAACAATCGATCAATATGTAACTTCCTTGCACGAGCTAATGTCACTTTGTGAATTCGCCTCTTTACAGAATGAAATATTAAGGGACTTGATAGTATAGAAATGTTTTGTTCCGGGTATCCGTAAAAGGTTATTATCGGAACCGGAGCTGAACTTATCTAAAACACTGGAAATCAGCAGGCAAATCGAGGCTGCCATCAGGGATTCGAAAGTGATCGAGGGTAAGACAAATGTTGCTAATGTAGGCCTCCATGTCGTTCACAGTTCCAACTTTAAGCCGAAGCAAAACAAAAGTACATCTTCGCGATGTCGTTCAAGACCTTTAGGCAGTCGCAATACTCGCACAACCAGTACTAATCAGAGTACGCAATACTCACTCAACCAGCACTGATCGGAGGACTAAGTCAAATTCAAAAGTTGAATTTGAAAATAAGTGGAAACCAATTGTCTTTGGAGGTTACATACAATAAGGTTGGTTCTGTTCATACAATAAAGTTGGTTCTGCTCAAAAAGAACAATTGGTTCTGTTCATACAGAACAGGCAGGTAATGATTCTGATCAAATACATGCAGACTTTCCTTTGTTGTTTTAGATAGCGTCGACATGTTAAGAAATTTGTTTACCGTGTGAAAGGTGCAACCTGGTGCGCAAAAGCTACGGCGTTTACCATTCTCTCTACGGCATAAAGTAAGTAAGGAATTGGACCGCCTTGAACAAGCGGATATTATTAAAAAGATTATTGCTAGTCAATGGATTTCGCCCATTGTAGTTGGAAAACATCTGGAGACGCCTTTGTGTTGATCTACGTTAACTAATTAAATGGATTGTTATTGGGAAGTACCCATTGCCATATATCAGTATATAAATGATTTTTTTCCCGAACTTCGTGGATCTGAAATATTTTCCACATTGGATCTTTCGGCGGCATATCACCAATTGCATCTAGCCCTGAAAGCTGTAATTTACCTGCGTTTATAACTCATCAAGGGTTGTATCGGTTTAAACGGTTGTGTTTTGGGTTAGCGTCTGACCTCTCAGCTTTTCAAAAGCTCATGAACACTGTCCTTAGTGGGCTCCGATGTGTACAGTACTATCTGGATGACATTGAAGTTAATGGAAAATCTCAAACTGACCATGATAATCACTTGAGAAGTCCAGATGACAGTCATGTGGAGGCCATTACAAGCGCCACACCTCTAACAGACATTTCCACTTTAAATTATTTTTCTGGGAATGACTAACTATTACGCAAAGTTCATACAAGACAATGCTACAGTTGTAGAACCTTTACGAGCATTAATGCGGAAAGGAACTGCCGAGCTACAGAAAGAGAGCTTCATAACTGTTAAAAACATGAATGCAACCAAAACCGTGCTCCAGTTCCTCCCCACCTTCCCCCTTCTCACTACCGTTACAACGGATGCCCCGTAATATGGCTTGGGTGCCGTCCTAAGTAACTAAACTGCTAAAAGATGGTCAAGAATTCACTGTGGCTTTTGCATCTAGAACACTTACTTCTGTAGAGCGTAAATACTCGACAAGGGAACGGAGGCCGTGTGTATAGGCGTGCAACAAATGGATCACTTTTCTCTAGGAACGGCATTGAAAACTGGCCATCAGCTATTAGTCTCCCTCCTTGGTACGAGTGTAGGAGGTTATAACCCAATGCGTATTGCCAAATGGTCCGCCCGGTTGTTACGCTCTAACTACACAGGTAAGTATACTCCAAGACTTGATATGTCGCGATGCATTGTCAAGGTTGCCGATACAATCTTCTGTTCAAGATCAGATAAGCACTTGTGAACAATTTGAGACTGGGGAGCTAACTGATATGCCTATTTCTTATACCCAGTTACAGGTGGCCACCCAAAATGACCCAAATCTGAGTACGGTTTTGAAATGTCAGCAGTGTGTCAGGATAGCCACAGAAGAATAGGGTTGAATCTGATGTTTTGCCATATTTTCAATTGAGGGATGAATTTTCTGTTGTTAATGATTGCTTGCTAATTGAAAACGGTTTATTGTTCCTACAGACTTACAGACTAAGATTGTTTTACTAAGTCATGCCTCACATCAAGGCATTGTGCGTACCAAACTCTAGCTTAGGGAGTGGTACTGGCGGCCTGGCATGGATAAATTAGTGGAAGAAGCAAGCTGTACATGTCATGCTTTTCAACTCAGTGACAAGACTGCAAACACTTACCAAACCCCTTTACAACCGCTGCTATTATCTACAGGTCCTTGGAAAAAATAGCAATCGATCTTATAGGGCCTAATGAATTACTGAATTTGCGCTACATGATTGACGGTTCCTAATTGTTGTGGTTGATTATTACAGTAAATGGAAATAAAAGTGGAATCTCGCTGTTGCTTTTTGATTCCACAAGCAAGCTCACACACAAGCATCACACATAAGATAATGGATTGTTCTAACCGTAGGCCCTACTACGTTCTAACAGTAACAATTTTGGGACCAAGTCAATAATTCTCTTCAAATGCTTCAAAATTACCTCAGATCATTAAAACTTGGGAACATTGAGTTCCATCTTTATTTCTTTGCAAAAAATTTGCCTCGAAATGTGCCGCCTGGAATCGCAATATATAAAACATTAGAAGTAACGCAATCGATTCGTACAATGGCGAAATTTCCAAGCTCTAACATACAGTCAATTTAACCTGTTAACTAGTAATCACTGCATATTCGTAGTACAAAAACACTACTACCACACATTCATACGGGTATGTAGAGGTCCCGGATTAGCTTCCGGGGGAACGCTATATATACGCAATGCGCTAGCGAGAATGAAGTGTCCTTCATACGGAAAATAGTATAAATTAAAATAATTCAGTTTGACGCTGATTCGACTTTAATGATTTTATTTCGACGCATTTCCGTCGTTTAGATTAAAGAATTTCGACAAGGATTCACCCATCTGCAATAAATTTTAGGCAAAGATTCACCTGACTTAAAAACAAAATAGTTCAACATTCACACCCCCAAAAAATATTTTAGGTCAAGATTCACCGTACCCCACTTCTTTTGACCTTAGGATTCGACATCGTAACGACGTCGAATCTTGAACGTGCCTCGAGGTGTGTGTGTTTGTTCAGGGGGGGGTGAAAATGCCGTTTGACCCATTTGAAGAAAGCGCCCCTTGAAACACGGATAGGATGAAACTGCTTCTGTCATTTTCATCCCGTTTCAACTTGGACATTCCCTCAACGAGTTGACCATGTATTACGTAATTATTTGACCACAAATTTTGTTATAATACGAAGTGGAGTAAGGCAGTAAGGCACAAATGAAATAGAAAACTTGAAGCTTTTCATTAACCGCATGTCAGTGTCACGTAATCGTTCATGCGGTTACGAAAATGCCACAGGCACAGCAAACCAGGATGGAGTAGTGTTTCAGGGGCGGATTCTGTAATGCGGCGGCGCTGCATTAGAGTCACGGGATTCAACACAGGAAAATTTCCATATATCATCCTCAAGCAAATGGGCTTTTGAGACATTTTAAATGGCTCATCCAAAGTGGGAGTCAAACGGCTTCGATAGACAGCAAACCTTGGCGGGATGCATCCTTAAACCTACTCGAAGTTTATAAGGTTACACCACACCAAACTACGGTTAATACTCCTTCCGAGTTGATTCATGGAAGGAAAAATATAGGTAAAGGTTCATATTAGTAGTCCCATAGACAAGTTCAAGGATGTGTATCATTAAGACGTTATTGAGAAAAATGCACAGAAGCAAAAGCATGTAAAAAGGGTATGTTGACAAGAAGAGGACTATTTAAGCACCTGTCATTAGGATTGGGGATTACATGCGGGTTCGCAAGAATCGTCCTGCTTTGAAGGGTAAACCCAAATTTTCAAGCCCAATCAGAGTTTTGGATAAGAAAGGTCCCTTTACATTTTAACTTGCAAATAAAAGCATTTATAATGCAAGTCACTTGATAATCTGCCCTCCAGAAGCCATGAGATACTTAAATGGTACTGGTATGTAAGGGTATGTCTACGATCCAGTTGAAGGTCAAGACGACCTAGGGGATTTTAAAATAAATCGGCGGGAGCGACATCCCCCAACTTATTTGACTACTTTTGTCTTAGACTAGATTTATATTAGTAGATGAAAATGTTTTAGTAAACATTAAATAACTAGTTTACAGGGAACCAAATCTATTTAATAAGCAAGTAAGCAACAATACTCGTTTTTTAAACAGTACATGCAGCAACCAATTAAGATCATGGTTATTTTCACATGTATGAATTTCTTATACTCTTAGTATTTATACTTGATGCTTAGATTAATGTGATCTAAGTTTTTGTTTTAAAACGGGACTCAAATTCAGTGCAAAAGATTTTTTAGTGGTCATACTGTCTGATGTAATTTTTCTGGCAAAATTCTCGGACCTAAGCTTCTAATCGGAAATAGGTAGCTAAAATATGCGTTAGTGATATATTTTAGGTGCCAAACATCTAAACAAGAAGTGCTTTATTGTACCGGAAAGAATATTCTGTTTTCTAAAAATAAACGGTTGACTCTGCCTAAAATCGAGGACAAACTTTGACGAGACCTCATAACCCCAAACAAAACAGATATCATCTGCCAGACTGTATAGCCGTTTTTCGAATGTGTGTTTCCCGCTTTGAATAGTCGAATTTTAATATTCTTTATATTCAATACGGCACGGGTGGATAATATTTAACCGCGAAAACAAAATAAGCTATATCATGACGTTTTATTAGTATATATTGGAAATTGTATTTACCTGTTCAACATTTTCCGACAAGTACATCAGTAAAATAGTAAGTCACAGCGTGCTTCATTACCTAGTGTCCTTGCCGTATTTTCTTTTCCTTCCTAAGAATGTCAGTACCAACTGTAAATATACATGCATGTTTTTCACTTACATATTCGTTTGTTGGAAAAGTGCTTCTCATGTTTAATATTTTGGCAGAACAGACGTTGACCGATTGTTAAGTTAACAAATTGCGTACTTGAAACTGTCAGAAAGAAAACACATTAAGAGTTTATATCGATCCTTTGTAATTTTTAAATGGTCAAAACAATAATGACAAATAACACCCAGGTTCTTTGAATGTTACTGGAGTGGGCACATAACAGAACGGAAGACAATGTTAACTTATTTTTCTGCATATTTATTTCTCGGTCATAACAAGGTTTTACAAATCAAACCAGACAGACAGAAGTAAAGCACTTTAACTAACATATTCTGTAAATACATGAAAACTGATTTAGGGAATTTCCTAGTGAATACTTACCCTGCTTTTCTACTGTGCCCTAACCTTTCACGTGTTTACTTTGCACAGTTTATTCTGACAGCTTTGCGTCATTAAAGCCTGTGGTTAAATCTCACTGATAAACATGCGTAATGACATTCTAGTATGTGATATAGAAAGTATGGCATTGCATCTTTTACGCTGCGCATTCAGCTTAGGGAACTCTTACTGGTTACGCAGTGCCCTAACAGTTCGATCGATATACTCTAGATTCCACAGTTATCTGTATCATGGCATTTAAAAAAAAAGATATTAACCGGTTAACAAGTTTTTACCACCAGAAATCAGGCTTTTCTTCGGTAACATCATCAAACTGGGTTTAGATACTAGGTATCTACTAAACATGTTTTATACTAAACATGTAACAGAAAGTGTTTATTATGTAAACACACTAAATACGTTAAGGAAAAACGTTTCGAACTTTAAAACACGAAAAGCTCTTTCCAAACACAAACCTTAAAACATGATGCTTTAATTTCTAAATTTGTTAAGGCAAAGTAACTTGAGGTTTGCGGTCTCTTATTGATATGTTATTATGATAATTACAGAGCCCATTATTTGCTATTATAGGTGCATTTTCATTTCATAAGATATTCACCAGATAAATAGAAGGCAAAAATATATATACTTGGTAAATATTTGGTATTTTTCAACGTTCATTTGGTATTTTACTTCAGGAAAAAATGTTATACACGCGTATATTCTATTTAGAATAGCTCAAAAGTGCTTTAGATCTTTAGTTCCGTAGTTCCCGCCAGTAAAGTACTTACGCTCTTTGTAACAATTTAGTGAATATCATTATAAAACAATATTTACATGTTTCCAAGTCTGAAAGTTGCACACTTACGAGAAATTAGAGAGAAAAGATGAAGAAAAAAAAAATGCAGTTTTGGCTGCTATGTCATCATTTCCCCTAGCAACCAGCATCTATGAGGTAACTGGGTGCAATAAGGGCAAGAAATATATTGCATAGTGTTTTAAAGAACACTACAACAACATTCAAGAGCAAAATTTTGCAAATATTCAAAATATATGCTAAAATCTTGGGAAATAGTGATTTTGGTTGTTATGGTTTTATACCACTTAGCAATGGCTCTCTTAAATTTGTTAACAATAATGTTTTTGGTGCAAATCCTTTCTGAACATTCCCCAAGTAACCCTAGTATGATCTTGCTTCCATATGGGACCAAAAGAAAGGTCCCTTTATTGGGAAGGGCCTGGCCCATGTCCCATAGAGATCCCAATCCAACCCTTATGCTGTAGAAGACCCCTAAAACAAAAAGATATAATCTAACTTCTAAATTTTCAAATTGAACTTCAAGTGGGGAGGGTTTGCACGTTAGAATCAACACTGCACCAAGATACTGAATAGCCTCACATACCATCAACTCTGGGCCAATAGCACTGCAGTGTATATAAAGTGCAAGTAGTTCTATAGAATACACTCTAAGAAAAATATATTGGTTTTCTTTGGTGTGTTGATTTTTAACGGCACCGCGAGTCAGTCAAATGTGCCAAAAGGGTGTTACAAATTTAAGGTGTAAAAGTTAGGGCAGAGAGGAGAAGAAGGATTGAGAGGAAGAAAAGGGGAAAATAGGGTGAATTTGGAAAAAGAAAAAAGTAAGGTGAAAAGAAAGGGGTGTGTAAGGTAAGATGTAGAAGGGAGGAGAAAGGTAGATTAGATATGGTGGAACAGGTTGTTGCTGTGGAGGAAGTTTATAATGTTGGAGAAAGAATTTTCTTTGAAGAGATCCGAGATTGAGGTGGGTGAGGAGAGAAGAGACCTGGAGTTCAGATATTGGGGATAGGTTAAGAGGATATGCTTGATGGAGAGATCGGTGTTGCAGAGAGGAGCAGGGGAGCCGGAAAATACATTGCATAACCTTTTTCACTCAATAAACACAAACAAGATGATACAGCAAAAGTCTCTTGAATTCTTAACGAGAAGAAGACTTTATTTAATGTTCCTGCAGATAACAAGACTGAAACTTACAACGTATGAGTGTGAGATGGATTTACAATATATGCAAGGTTGAACAAGATCCTTTACAAACAAAATATATTGATGGTCAATCATGGCGGACTAAAACACAAAACTAAAATCGCTATTCACAAAAGTAGTGTTCACTTTTTCCAGAATATAAACTGCCAACTAAATAAAAGAATTTACTCTTTCCAAGAAACTGAGGTTTTTTAGTTAATCATAACAGAAAATATATCAAATTTCAAAAAATAAATCATGTACAATACATATCAAATAATCAAGTTATCACCTGACAGGCTAATTGCGCTTGTACCAACAAATTGAAAGATTTTCAGTTTTCATAATAGAAATTAAAGATTTCAAAATAATGACCAAGATAACTTTGCATTCAGCTATTCTTTGGCAGGCGAAAATACTTGCTTTCAGTTATACATAAATTGAAAAATACAAATTTCATGGAATAACATACAATATACAAACAGAAATATCAATTATCAATTGACCGGTAGAATGCGCTTTTCAAAATAGTAACTATGTTTTCTATATACATATACCCACAACTGGAAGGCCAAATGACTCATTCCAAAAAACTGCAAGGTCTCTCAGCTCATTAAAATAAAAATTGTTCAATTCCAAAGACTAACATATTCAATATATATGCAGAATTAATTGATCAAATGGAAGGCCGAATGCAGTTATTCCAGCAAACTGCAAGATTTCTCTGTTCATCATAATGAAAATGAGAAATTTCAAGGAGTAACATATTGTCAATATACACACACAGCAATCAAATTTAAATTGACAGTACCTGTTCCCAATATATCAAAAATAAGTATGAAATTCCAAACAAGTGTCAGATTGTTGCAGTTTAAAATAACAGAAAATTACATTTTTAAATAAAGTTCACCGCATTCAGTAATCAATATATCAACTGGAAGGCTAAAATGCACTCATTCCAGCAAACTGCAAGATTTCTTAATTTATCATAACACAAAAATTGAATGCACTTGTTCCAAACATGTGCAAGGTTCTTGCAGTTTAAATAACAAAAATATTTTTTTCAAATAATAATGAACAACATCCAGTAATCAGGTCATCAGCTGGCAGGCTGAACGCACTCCTTCCAGCAAACTGTAAGAGTTCTCTGTCCATCATAATCAAAATAGAATGTACTTGTTCTAAAAAGTGCAAGGTTGCTACAGTTTTAATAACATAAAAAATATTTTCGATAATAATGTTAAAATAATAACATTAATAATAAGATTATGAATATTAGTATGTATATTAATAATCTTCAACATTCAATAATCAGGTTATCAACTAGAAAAAAAAGGGTTCCAAACAAGTGCAACGTTTCCTTTTTCTAGAAACTTTATCTGCAATTGACTTTTCCTTTTTGTATATAATACAATGCACGGGTAGCAAATTAGGTCTTCGAACTGACAGGTTTATAGGTTGAGATGCTGAACGTAAAGTTTTCATTTTTTTAATGGAGACTTCATCTCCACCTGGCATGTCATTTTCTTTTGATGCAGCACCGGTTGTTGGCAGCTCATTTAAAAAAACAAGAATTATAAAAGAGATATGAGGGAGTATCAAAAGATTGAAATATTCAAATAATGAAACTGACTCAAAATACAAACTATCTTTAATTCTTTTTGAGAAATTTCAAACCCGTCACCAAAACAAGCAAAGAAAAAACTTTTGTTTGCTTTTAGTTAAATTCTATGCAGACAATTTCTTATATGGAACTATCCTTGTTCTACAAATTACGTTCTATTGAGATATTTTCATATGCAATGAAACATGCAAACAAATTCAGAGCTGTCATTGTCCATGTATGCCTTGGTATATTTTATATAATTAAAAAGCAAATAATGGAAACAATTTAAGATTTTTATTTTTTAATTTCAAAATTTGTATTTGTTAATTTTTCATATACATGCTGTAACTACTGCATGATTGGAATATTAAAGAATAATAAGAATACATGTTTTATAATGAATATAGTACAGTACATATCACACAATTAAAATTTGTACTGCTTTACTAGGAGTTTACCATTAAGGTTTAACAGTACTGTGATAATTCCAGCTTCAATTAAAGTTGAAGCGGTAAGAGTGTAAAAAATGTATGATCCTAACTAGTGTGGTGTGACAATTTTTCATGTAATGGGCCATTGCGCCTACACATTTTTATACTGGGAATCATTTGAAACAAGCTCATGGTAAATTAAAGTAGGAAAACTTGACGGCAAATTCGGCAACCTCAATAAATGAAAGCTGTATTCTCTTCAACTATAAATAAAGATTTGCTTTGAGTTTCTAGCCATCAGGTACACAATTTTGCTCTGTACAAGATACAAAACTTAATTTCACTGAGGTAATGGAAATCAAAAACTGTAATTTGATTTTGATTGGTAAGTGGCAACGACAAAGTCAATTAGAATACAGAACAATTGCAGTTATTAATCAAATGAAAATGAATAATCCAGAGGCAGTTTATATTCTTTTTGGAATTCACAAGAAAAATTGGCTTAAATGCAGAATCCAACACATTGTTCAAAGAAACCGCTACGCATGTACAGTCGCAATCACAAGATAATCATGTTACATGGTTTTTGCCCACTATGACTACATCTGCGGACAATTTCCAACTTCATCACTATGACTACGACAGCAGAGAAACGACAAGTTCCTACTTGAGACCCCTTTTATGAAATAAAGGACTTATACAACAACAAAAAACACCTGTCCCCTCAAAGTGAACTACGACTCCGCCTTCGAGATAATGAAAGGCATATACCTACAGAAGTGCGTTGTATTCTGCAGTTAGAAAAATAAAACAAAAACCAGTTGTAATAACCAATTTAAATCCACTATGAGTTCAATTTATTTGTAAGTTTGTAATTATCATCAATACAAGTTTTGCAGTCTCAGAGCACTTACCTCTCAAATGGCTCAAAATTCTTGGTCGCAACAATTATTTTCAGTAAAATTTATGCTTACGTTTTCATTGGCAATAAATTTCCAACCAAATGGTATTCTTTTTTGTTTTGATGACTAAGACAACCCGACAAATTCATAGGACAACACTCAACTAAAAACAAATTTATTTAAATTACTGTTTTTTAGGGTACTGCTGAAACGAAACGTATAGGCTAGGCCTATTATTGCTTATTGGTTTCACCAACATTAAAATCTTTACAATAACGTTACTTCGGCAAAAGCTTGGATCCCTAAATATATTAGAATAGGCCCTAAGCTAATTAATTTTGTATTCAAAATTTGGTTCAAATCAAAACCATTAATTGCGGACAGATCATATCCATCAGAGAAATTTCGTGGAAAAAAGAATTAGGCCTCACCTTTTTGTTTAGATAATAATTGCAAGGCCTTTTCTTTGCTCCATACATCGCACAGTAGGCCTACTGCCACTGCACTGTAGGCCATAGGCCTACGTGTATTATAGTTAACATTGCAGTCCAGCTAGGCCTAACGTTACACTCTCTGTGGAATCCTTCCAACCTTACAATTGTACAGTCAAATTCACACCATCTGAACACGGAATCTTTTGCCGAATTAAGTCCAGCTTGTTTCAGTAAACAAGACTGCTTTTCCTTCACATGAAGAAACAACGTACATCATCTACATGATAGAACATTTATTCTGCGTCATAATATTCGCAATAAACTCACGAGTCCAACACGTTGTTGATCATAGAGATGTTTACACGCAGCTGACAGAATTTTCAACGGGTGTCTTTTAATGACGTCATAGCAGAATAGACGCCTTTAGAACAAAGACGTAATTTGTCTACATTTTCATAGTACTCAATAATGACAGAATGAACACTCGCACGACCTTGTAACACACGTGGGTCTGTGGTCAGCTGCGAGATGACTACTGGAGGTGAAGGCTGAATTTGCAGATCATGGAAGCATATGCCGGTGTGATAGTAAATTTGCCCTCCGAAAATCCCCCCCCCCCCCTCCCTCTCCTCGCGGTCTTTATTTCCTAAGGAATGTCTAGTGAATTTGGTCCCCTCTTATGGTTGGCTATTCGGGTCATAACGTCTCCTAATATTACGCCTAAGAAAAATCATTTCTTACGTAGTAACAATTTCATTTCATACGTCTAAATCGGCTGTTTCCTTTAGGCGTACAAATAGGTATAATTTTACGCGTGAAATTTAATTTTCTAATCTCACGTTTAAAGGAAACAGCCGATCAGCGATCCGTTTTAGACGTATGCAATGGAACTGTTACGACTTAAAAAATTATTGTTACGACGTAAGAATTGATTTTTCTTAAAAAATACGTCTAAAAGTGAGTTTTGACGCGTAAAATTATGTCTATTTTTACGTCTAAAGGAAACAGCCAATCAGCGACCCGTTTAAGACTTATGAAATGGAATTGTTACGACGTAAAAAATGATTGTTACGACGTAAGAATTGATTTTTTTTTTCTCCAGTGTATTGTTAGATCTCAGATAGTCCTTGAGTACTAGACCAACCTACTCCCCTTCAACAACTTGGAAGTTTCAAGCCCTTGAATGGCACTATAACCTTGATTTCTGATGAAATCACTCCACCTATATAGTGCTGTCATGCAAAATAAATTATACACTATCCATATAGTGTCGTAGACTCCATACAATCAGTGTAGCAAACGCTATTTAGAACTTGCTATCAGTAGCAGTTACAGTTGTATAGTTAGCTAGCTGCGTATGGATACAACCAACTGACTAACGTTAGTAGCATTTTACGTGCGTGGGACCCAGGCAACAAACATTCAGACAATAACAAAGTCAAAAGTTTGAGGTTTTCTCGCGGGAAATGTTAAGAAACTTTAGTCACATGATGTGTCACATGAGGGTGTACGCAGAATCATAGAGGTGTCATCGTCATGTGACGAGCCATTTGCGACTTCAGTATGACATCATTATGTGAAAGTTGCCATAATGAGAAATGACGACATAAAGCCATAACGAGAAATTACGTCATAAAAAGACACCTGGTTGAGGATTCTGTCGGCTGCTGTTTACACCTGCTAATGGCGACCGTGATGCAATCAAATGATAACATTTCATTGGCTAATTAGTTGAAAACAGACGATCGCAATCTGTCAAGCGACCGACTGCGATCGCTCATTGGTTAAATGAACATAATTTTAGGCTCTTTCGGGAGTTCAGAAATCATGCCATTTTGCCGTATATTTCTCCAATTTCTGAACATATGTGCAATTTCTGCAGATAAGAACATCGCGATTAAGATTCCCATTATTTTTAAGAACATTTTAAGGGTATTTAAAAGTACTTCCCTGATGGGAATTACGAAACAAGAGAAAAACAAGGTATGGTCCATGGTCCAATTGCAAATCATGCTGTCTCCTGCTATTCTGTTATCAGTAAATGGTAAGATTAAAATGCAACAGAACTAAATTTATAACTTTGTGGAGAACAAAGAAGAAGTCTTATCAAAGAAATACTCTAAGTAAATCTAAGGTATGCCATAATGTTAGGCAAAGGCCTAACTAGTTTCCAAATAAATGAGGCTCCTACTAGAATCATAAGATTTCATTTTACCACGAGTTCCTTGGTACCGCTCTTAATACTACGGCCAAGACTTCATCAAGCTTTAAGTGACTTCATCAAACTTTAAGTGACTTCATCAAACTTTAAGTGACTTCATCAAGCTTTAAGTAGTCACTACTATGGCACACGACAATTTCCCTGTTAGAGCCTATGTCTTAGGCTTTACGTTCGGCCTTAGTCCAAACTGGATTGCAAATGAATGGCATGTTACTTAGCGTTAAAAATGTTTACCAGTAATTTGCATATCAACAAATTAGTGAGTTTCGAAAAATAACATTGTACTCCTACCAGGTTTACTGATAAAAGCTCGTTAGTTGTTCATGTGCAGATGCTATCCTTGTGCAGATACTAAACATTATTAACGTTAAGCGTTAAAAAAGTGCACATAATTCTTGTTAAGGTGTTGTTTGTTTATAGCAAAGCATTTTGATCTCTTATACATGTTGAAAAACTCAAGATGTTTAGAGCTAAACAAAAAGCACAGATTTTGCATTAAGGCTGACCAGCACTGTTGTTTCAGTTCATACATGATGAAATTGAAATAGTCATACGTAGGATTGAAGTATGTTTTAAGCAATTGTGATTTCTTCTCACTTAATCGACAGAAGACACTACACGTGGAATTATAGATTTTTTAAATCATTATTTCAGTCGCCCTCAAGTTCTTCAGGATCTAAAAACAGAAACAACAACTTGAACTTCATTGGAAGACAATATTGACAACCATGACAATAGGCAAAAGATAGTTTCCTCAAAATCTATTAAATGTTTACCATTTGTTTATTTCAATAATTTATGCATATTTGTACTTAAATGTGTAGCGTTACAAAGAGAAAGCCTAAGAAGTTCCTTATGTGTAAAGTTATTATTTTTTAATTCTCCACCAACGATATTTGAGCTGTTAAATGGGTGAAGTTTAATATGAAAAATAATTTTTGGATATCCATCATACACATTCAGACATTAAAGGATTTAAGCGGTCTTCTCTTTTTCAGATCACAACTTTTGCATGCATTACAAATTCTACAAACTTGTATAACCCATAACTAAGAAACTAAAAGTGTTTTGACATCAGACTATTCTGTTTCGCTGTCCAGAGTTAGTAAGTTCTACGGCTGTACGGACTAACATGTAGCCGTCTGATGTAGAATTGCATAACATGCAAATAATACCATACAGAAACAGCAGTTTTATACTGAGCTTACAATTTACATTACCTGTAAAAAGTGATAGATTAGTAGTAAAATGCAGAGTTGAAACAAGGACTGAAATAACAACTATTTAGCCTTTTGTTGCGTCAGTGCATCCTAAGAGTTTGGGATTTGAACTTTCCTAAACGCGTATCTAGGATTATATGAAATAATTGCATATTTAGATCAGTAATGAGAGATTGAATAGCCACAAGAACTATGTTCTAGTTGAATTCTTCCCATTAGGCATAGAACTCCTAACCTAGTTAGTTTCTAAATGACAATAAATCGTATAAAAATGTCAACTAACAATTCCAGCTGAATAAATGTATTCTGAAGTGTCTCTCCGCGAGTCTTCAGCTTTTCCTATTATATTGACAAGCCCCTCTTCTTTAAAGAATTTGCATGTGAAGATTGCCCGGTTCACGATGTAAGAACAGAATTGAACGGAAGCTCTGCTGACTGCATTCGATTGACGTATATTAATCGAAATTATTGTGGAAGCGAAGAAGCTTCAGTGCTTGAGGCGTTTCGAAATTCGATTTTCGGCCACATCCAGGTGGAATTTCATGTATTCATATCTTGTGTTTATATAGAACCTGACTTTAGAGCTAGGTCAAGGTCTTCTACTTTTTATCTTTAAAATTAGTTTGTTAGCTATCCTCAAATCAAGTGCTTTAAACGTTTTGGTATTAAAATAACGTATATAACTTATTCAAATTTTACAAACAACAAAGATAAACATCTTTGTTGTTTCATCTCTTGAACTAGAAGTAAATGCGACGCAAGCCTCCTTACCATAGAGTTACCAAACAATCAGTATAAATAAATAATTATAAAGAAATGTAAATGCGCGATTGTGTAGGCGTAAATTCTCACAAGAACATCTCGGAATTGTGACGTTATGAGATGATTCATTTCACATACACTACTCAGAGTGCTTAAAAATGTGTCTTTAACGAGAGAAACCTTTTCTACCGAGTTCTCAGCGTTTCTTCATTTCCTGAATAATATTTAAACAAATGTGGATGATTTAAGATGCCAGTTTATGAATTTGGATATCTTTTCGTCATGAATGAATGGTTTAGACCACTAAAGTGCTAAGATGATTACCTCAACACATTTAAATGCGTATTTTTGGATCTTTAAATTTCAATGAATGTTTTATTTTTCTGACCAACACGGGCAGGTTACTTATAAGAAATGTTACTAGAATATGATTTATGGAATCATGATGGTTCCAGCCATTAGTTTTATTGTGTTATATAAATGTGATATGCTGTGTGTATCGCAGCCTTCGGGTACATACTCCAAGTTTTGCTGTTTTTCCTATTTTTATTTATCAAACTTGACACTTTAACGACTGTCATAAAATAAAATACCCCTTTACTATAATGTCAGACATTCACTCTTCATCGAATGTTGACGTCAATAAATTGTACGGTATATTTCTTTTCGTTTTCCGTGAAAAATATAAAATCAGGGTGTAAGCTAGACTTTGTTATAGCAAAGACCTGTTCACATATATCTGTGAAATCGTAAACAATTAGGGTTTTGCAGTTATTTTTAGAATTGGGATTTTCAGTAAAATTTTACTTCTCATGAACAACACTCGCAGGATCAGTGTTTGGTTTTGGCTATGAAAAACGAAGAAATGTTGGCAAGTGTTTTTGATATACATTTGCTCTATTTACTCAAATTCACTACACACTGAGATTTTTAAAACTAACATGAATTGGCTGTGAGATATTTAGAAACCATCACGAGATTACAACAATAAATTACATGATATGAAATAAACAAAATTAACTTGAAAGTTTTCTTTTCTTTTGAGGGTAGTCTTTACCCCTCCATTTAGAGTTGAATTGTTGCATTTAGTTTTTTACTTTGTGGGATGGACCATCACAAAAATACTGTTAATATTCTCTATAAATATAATTTCATGAATTAGAACCTATAGATTTCAGATTCATCCGAAGGTAATTTCAAAATCGCAAGTCTTAGAGACTTCTAAATTTTCGCTGTAAATAATTTTAAAGTGACTGGAATGAAAACCGGCTAGTGTGAGTTTTATTTATTTTATTATTTGTATACAATTTACAAAGACGCAATTGTTTGCCATAATTTTTGTTTTGGTTAATTTGTGCTTGAACAGTAGTATAATGTTAATTTTTTAGCACGTATATAGGAAGTTGCAAGCTAGAGGCACGTCAATAGTATGAAATGCAACTATTACTTTAACTGGTGATCAAACGAGCCATATCAAAAGGAGAACGACCTTAATTTTCACAATCTTCTCTTGAAAGAAAATACGCAAACAACCAATCAAAACGCAAACGATCCGTGTACCTATTTACGGTTTAATTGAATCAAAGTATACATCATTACGACTGGCCAGATATATATCAGACAAAAGGTTTAGAATTACTAAAGGGTGTAAATGCAGACGCAGGTTGGATGATAAACATAAATGCACAGTAGCGCACCACATATACCACACCAGCATTGCTATACCAACTGATCAGCACAACACGCTGGAGGTTTGATCACGCTGGAGGTCTATAGTTGATGATATATAAACAGTAACGTAGGGACCGGGGAGCCGGGGGCTATGTACCCCCCCCCCTATCCCTTAAATAATGAAGGTCTAACGAATTAATTTTTGAGTCAGAAATTGTCTTCATTTTGGGAATTTTTTTAATCAATTTTCGTGAAATATCCCCAATCCATTTTTAGGAAATTTTACCCAAATTTTCAATAATTAGGGGTAGGGACAAAAATCAAATCTTTCCCCTCCCCATGTCAAATATCTTCCTACGCCGCTGATAAATGTTAGTTTGACCGGCGGAGTGGCGTTGATATGAAGCGTATCAAATGGTCATACTTTTCATGGATTCTTGAAATATAAACACATCTACGTTATTTGTTATTTACCACGTCGAAAGGAAAACGACCATACTTTCCATGTGCGCCTTTTGGAATGAAATTAGGATCGCTTAATATAGTTTATTTACCTTACGACACATGCAAACTCAAAGGGTTATTATTGATACATCCGTGGCTATATTTACTGTTTTATTTCAGATCATTTATAGTAATAAACAGTTTTTTTTATTCCGTATATCAAATATGAAGTCGAATCTTATCTTATCTTGCTTCAAATGTTAATGCAATGGCGGAAGTAACTGATATCTTTACGTGTCTTAGACTTAAGGGGCATTTTCAAGAGTATACGCGCACGCGTTGCTCGGTAGATTTTAGCAGTCAATCTACTTTGTTAAAAATCATACATTTCTTCACCATTTTCCTCTTACATTGATACTGCTAAAAGAAAAGAGTCCATGAAAAATGAATGCACGGTTTCACTTTACAACAACTCTCTACCAAAGCTAATTTTAATTCATTAATGAAAGCTTACACCGAACATTTGTATCTGTTGATGACGGAGATTGCGTAACTTAAGTATTCTTCCTTGCATGGTATTAATAACATAAATTGAAACAAAGTTATGAAGTAGCTACTTGTGGTATCGTGTGCCGTGAAGGATATACTGAGTATTAACTATGACACACGTCTATTGAAAAAATCACCCCCGCACTTTTTTTAGCGTTTGGAAGCTCACTTTACCTCATTATTACTCTCCTGAAATAGCGTAAGTAATTAAACAATATTTCAATACACGTTTCTGGCGAGATTGCGGTTCTGATGATCAAAGACATTTAACTTTACCTTTAACAACCTTTTTATTTGTAATTGTCCTTTTTAGTATTAAGATGAAGGTATTTTTCTACTAAGCTAAAATTTGAGTAACTAGTTTATCAATATTACATACAAGCTTTTCGAAATGTCTTGTGTTTGGAACCAACACACTCTTGAGGTCCCTGACTGATCTTAGTGCAGTATCTTGACTTCTTTGCTCTTGTCTCAATCTGAATAGGTTAAGTCGGCAAAAGTCTTCTAGAGGACATGAACGCCAACCGAGCGTAGCAAAAGTATGAGAAAAAAATAAATAGTAAATCAATTAAGAAGCTTAGCAAGTTTAGCTTTGAAACAGTTTAGACTTGGTGCATGTACAATGTCCGATGGTAAAGCATTCCAATCTTTTAGTGTTTGAGGAAAGAAGGAGTATTTATAAACATTCTTTTTAGCATAAGAAACTTAAAAATTCAGATCATGGTCATTTCTTGTATTAATTCTTGCGTTTGGGATCAGGTTATCATTATCAATGGCGACAAGACTGTTATTAATTTTATATAGTATTTTTAGACGGGTGTTCCTTCTTCTTGTTATTAGCAGGGGCCAATCTAATTTATGAAGCATGCCAATGACACTAGATATATAAGAGTCTGCCATACAGAACCTAGCTGCTCTTCATTAAATTGATTCAAGCTTATCTACATCACACTGGTGATGGGACTCCCAAACTGCTGATGCATACTCAAGTATTGGCCAAACTAGAGCTTTATATGCAGTGGTTTTAACGTCAGTGGGACTATTAATGAAGTGAAACTCGGAAATAGGTCTCGTCATACCCGAAGATCTAGACTAATGATGATAATCTCGAGTACAATTAGAAAAAAACTAATTTGGAAAGTAATGATGTAAAAAAAGAACTTTGGGCTGATTGATTGTCAGCTTTTCATTACAAATTAGTGTTACAAACCGAGTAAAGCTCCTTTTGGAAAGAGACACAAGGTGTATGCAAAGGGATTAATTTTCACTTACAGCGATTTCAAGCTTATTTGATGTAACCAAAAGCTAAAATTACTTGTCAACATGACAAGGGGACGGATTCAAGGATATATAGAAACTTCCCGGCAGGGATAAGCAGGGATACATGCCTAATGTTGAGTGCCTGTCTGTGTTTTAATAATGTTCCTATAGTGTTTAATACCTTGTTCCCTGTCATCATTGTCGTCAGTTGGTTGTTCTATGTTGTAGGTGTCCCAAAAGCTTCTACACCTTTGGCCATTGCAAAGAAATCAAATAACAAGTTAATACATACTTTCCTTGTTTGCGTTTTTTACCCTAACTATTAAATAACATGAAAAAGTAACAAGTAAGAACCAGAGGAAAAGTAGAAGAAAAGAAAGGTCGCTTGAAAATTCTTCTAACTTTGTATTGATAACATTTTTGTGAAGATTTGCTTTATCTATTGAATATTTTTCTATTCCTGTATGAAGAAATATCCCACTGCACCGTGTTATTGTTTCAAACCCGTTGAACAGTCTCTAAATATCTGGCAAACCTATTGCCTCTCCTCACATTTCCACTCTAGCCTGTCTTCACTACACCCAAGTGTGTGACACGTTTATGGTGAAGCAAGCCAACAGTTTTAACCCCGTTTATGCGTTTAACAAGCCAACAGTTTTAACCCTGAGTATGCGTTTAAAAAGCTAGCAGTTTTAAGCCCGTTTATGCATTTAACAAGCCATCAGTTTTAACCCCGTTTATGCGTTTAACAAGTTAACAGTTTTAACCCCGTTTATGTGTTTAACAAGCCAGCGGTTTTAATCCCGTTTATGCGTTTAACAAGCCAACAGTTTTAACCCTGTTTATGCGTTTAACAAGTCAACAGTTTTAATCCCGTTTATGCGTTTAACAAGCCAACAGTTTTAAACCCGTTTATGTGTTTAACAAACCAGCAGTTTTAATCCCGTTTATGCTTTAACAAGCCAACAGTTTTAACCCCGTTTATGCGTTTAACAAGCCAACAGTTTTAACCCCGTTTATGCGTTTAACAAGACAATAGTTTAACCCCGTTTATTCGTTTAACAAGCCAACAGTTTTAACCCCGTTTATGCGTTTAACAGAATTTAAGTGGTTCTTCTTCAGTGCAATGTGGGGCAAACTGTCAGTTAAAAGTGAATAGGATGGGACATGTAGGGCACTGTCACTAAGCAATCCATTGGAGAATACAACTCTTGATTAATAGAAGATCATAAATAGTTGCACGTAAGGGGTATACATAACACCGCTGAGGAGCAGTCCTCACCACGGTAGCTCGGATAATCTATAATATCAAAGCACTATTATGAGTGCTGGGGCCACCTATCGCAAACAATCATGGGAAAGGCCAGAGAGGAGTAAAATGATAGGGAAATCAATGACTAGAAGGCGTATAAGTGATATAGTCAGAGGGCTGTGCCGGGTCTCCTTGTCACTAACTGTCAGTCTGTCAATGTTGTGATACTGCTTTCATCTGGATGTGCTTGAAGATAATCTGAATGATCCAAGGTGCTTCCAAGTTTCAAACAGAAATCGAGTTATTTTAGGTCACTGCAAATTTTCCATTCACCGAATTTCATCCCCTCTTCTGTGTGAATGAACCGTTTTCAGAAAAGGTTGAATGTTTAATACAGGGTCTTATTTAAGGCTTCACATGAGTGTGTAACCCAATAAATAACCAAATGTGGCACTACCACAGTACTAGAAAGTCCGCAACCCAATGAGCATATCTAAACTAAAATCATGATAGCAATTTTTTAATTTTTAAGGGAAAATGTACCTCTGTAACAGACATACATTAAAATTTGAATGAAAGGTAACTTTTAACACATTGTAGTTTTCCTTTCCCCCTGGAAAATCTGCCTCACACTTTTCAATGAAATCATTGTAGCACTTTTGCTTTTTTCAAATCCAATTAAATTTTTTAACTGATTAACTGCATTACTCTCTTCCCATTATCTATTGAATCATTTCAAGAATAAGCATTTCAAAATTGGTCATAACTTTTCTCTGGGCTGTTAGATTGCATAGCAAATCTTTTCAAAAAATACTAAAGAAAATACTTCATTTAATAGTACAATTTATTTATCTCTTTTGGTTCAAATGTAAGTCTGGTTTCAAATTCATCACAAACAAGCAATGCATTAAACTCTTCATATGTATAAGTGCTTCTTTAAAGATAAATGGATATGTAGCAGCAAATTTTTGCTAAATTGCTTTTAAATCAATGGAGAAAACAACAAAAACAAATCATCCAAATTGGTTAAAAATTGACCATTTTAGAGCATTTTGAAATTTCAGGCCAAAATGTGCAAATTTTTGTTTCTATTTATGTTCCTTTTCTGATGTATAAGATGGCGGAAATTCCTATTTCCTTATGTAATCCCTTTCTTTTGTTTTTTGATTCATTGTCACACATTTGTGAAAAATGGAATGGAATTATAACCAAATGTTTTCAAGTGTTGACCATACCCTTACATGACTTGTCCTTCTCCTTAAAAATTTGTTCCAGCAAATCATAACCACAAACTTACTGTAGCAAATAGTGAAATCACTTTATCTTAATTAAAATAACCACACAATAAGGACTTCATCCATTGCTAATATGATACTCCACAACAAATAAGGTTTTCAGAATAAAGAAGATATAGAGGAAAATTCTGACTCGACCTGGTTAATTATCAGGTCGAGTCTGACTGTTTGAAACTTTAAGGAGCAGAACAACTAATGTAACCATAATCTAGCAGGAATAGACTTTGTCTTCATTTTCAAGAACTAAAATTTATGAAGCAAATACAACGAATTACATAATTCGTAAACATTTAAACTTTGATTTGGACTACAGGTATATTTCACTTCACATCTAAGCAAGCTTTATATGTTTGCTTTAAAGAACCAGACATTACTTAATGATGTAAATTAAATTTAGTTTTAAATAGAGTATTTTAAAACTTTGTGAAATAATACAACAAATAATTGTTCACCCATGCAAAGTTTTGGTTGTCTCGTGAGTTGGTCTGCCCTTCATTTCCTGTTTTTTCTTTAAAATTGTAATCTACAATAGTTTTAAATAAAGCAACTAGCATTTTTTTCTTTCTTATCTTCCACCGTGAAAAATAAGTTATCTCAGTCAATAGAGGAAAAAGACAATATGTCACATTATAAAAATATTTCATATTATACTGCATTACATCACATGTTATACATACCCTAATAAAGCTTAAATTTTGATTTGCTGTGTCTGAAACTTTGCATGCTTTTTTAACTAGACTTCCTAATCAATATTTTCTTGCACCAAACTGTAAGGTAAATGTTCTAGATGTCACCAGCCTTTTATGACAGCCTTTCAGGGTATGTGTCTATGAAGTTACTACAGATAAAAGATAATAATCATATATCAACAAATCTATCAATGCCTGAACCTTGTGTCAGAAAATGGACAAAAAATCTCATCAATATATTCTAAAAGAATCCTTAAAATGTTCAACTTATTTTCCTGCTCCTCTACATCATTTCTCTTTGTACAGCGCATACAAATGCTTAACATGATTTTGCCTTTACAAATTGATTATTGTTTTATGATAATAACATTATTGTTAAAGATGGTAATTATTGACTATTGACCAGTTACATGGCACTTTACTTTTTCTAAGTTGAGTTTTCTAAAGGATCAATAATAATAGTTTGCATAAGACATTAAACCATCTGCATCTTGTTTACCTTTTCTCTTGATGCAAAGATATATTGTGGTATCCATATTTATTCTTACACTGCTTCAATATCAAAATGTACTAATCCAATTCATTACCGCAGGTAAAACAAAGAAAGATATAATATTAAAAAATCATCTCATGAAACAATATTTTACATATAATATAAACACTTATTTTATCTTATCATGTATGAAGAATGCTGTAAAAACAGGATGGATGAGGACATCACTCGATGCTGTATCACTGTCAGTCACAGCATTCTTCTTCGGTTGGTATCGCAGTAGCTTCTATGCAAGCTAAATGACTGATGGCTAAATACAGATCTATTCCTGATACTGCACTTATTTGAGCACATTTTTTCTTTTAGAAATATAGTACTTATTTGATTTCTCTGTTGCTCTGCCGCAATCTTTGAGGGAAAGTAAAAGGTAGTGATAATTTAATATCAAGACAATGTGATGCTGCAAGTACTTTTCTCTCAAACAACTGAGGATACCTGAAATTGTTTTACATGAAATGATACAGATTACGAATAAAGATATGACATGTGAGTTTAAAAAAAAAAAAACTTGTGATGGTTTGCTATACAAATCATTAAGGTTTTGCTATACACATTTTGTTAAACCAAATGTGTTTTTAATTGAAGTTTTGAGCTCTTTCATTGTTTGAGCAGAGTTCAAATATTTTTGCAAGTAGCATAAAGAGTAATTTCAAGTAGACAAGACAGCATTTTAACAATGTAAACATTAATCTTTCTTACATTCTGGGCTGCAAAAGTCAAGATTTATATTAAAATTCTTAAATCTTTTCCCCCTAATATACACTGTTCTAAAATGAATATAATTTCTTATTTCTAGATATACCGTTATAGGGGCCTTGAAGCAACATGCATAAAGGCAATTTGTGTACAAATCAATTGTTAGCTTTCTCATGAATGAAGGTGAGAAAAATGGCTGCAATATAATAGCAGAATTACAAAAGAGAGTAACATCCCATATGGAATCGTACTACACCCAATTTATACTCTTTTCAATCCACAAAAAACAATATGAACAGAATAAATGAACTGTAATGACAAGATCTTTGACGACGGTACTTAATGTTACTGTAAAGTCATGCCAACAGTAGACTGCTTTATATACTGTATACTGTATCTAAAGAGCCAAACTGAGAATCAACAGAGTTAACCAAATTTGTTGAATATCTCATTATTGCTAAAGAAAAATAATAAGTTTTTCAAATCTACATGTACTATAACATTGTTTTGTGGGGCATGTGAAAGCATGAAATAATCACAAATCTGCAGTATAAAACAAAAAGCATAAATTGTTTCAAATGATATAAGTTCTGAAATTAACAAGACTGACAACAAGGACATCAAAAGTGTATAGTACTGTAGCTTGTTCCTCACTCAGAAAAAAAAAAAAAAAAGAAGTTTTTTCTGCATTAATGCTCTATACTGCTCTAGCCACAGACCCCTAGTTTGATTTAAAAAGGGGGCAGGGTGCTAGACTTGTTGGGGGAACATTGTGCGCGCAAAGCGCTGCGAATTTTCGACATGTAGCCCAAAGGCCCTTAAGGCTCGAGCCCCTGGTAAAGAAGCTTTGGGATTTTAGCCATAATCATACCTCTGAATGAAACTATTTTGATTGATGAGGACCAGTCATTAGCCAAAATTCTGTCTGTATCCATGTAAGGTATTCATTTATGAGGTTAAATAAGATTATTAAGTTTTTAAAAAAATCTATAAAAAATAGATAATTGTTAAAAAAAAAATTGAGGGGCATGGCTATGCGTTTAACAAGCCAACAGTTTGAAGCCCGTTTGTGCGTTTAACAAGACAACAGTTTTAACCCCGTTTATGCGTTTAACAAGCCAACAGTTTTAACCCCGTTTATTCGTTTAACAAGCCAACAGTTTTAACCCCGTTTATGCGTTTAACAAACCAACAGTTTTAATCCCGTTTAACAGGTTTAACGAGCCAAAAGTTTTAACCCCGTTTATGCGTTTAACAAACCAACAGTTTTAACCCCGTTTATGTGTTTAAAGATGCATGAATGCGAGGTGTTTCAGAATACAAGTATTATTCTTTGATGCAACTAATACAATAATATCTGATATATTTTTTAATTTTCATAGGACCTGGATGTATTTCATAACTTACGCTCCGCAAAATAAAGCAAGATTTGTTTTTATCAACAGGAATTAATGAACTTGTTAATCTAAGTTTATCCACAGGAGAATTTGTTGGCTCATGGAAGTGCGCTCTCATTACCCATTGGCTAAGAAACCAGCCGAACCACCAACTTCAGGTGATTTGAGACCAATTAGCAATCTACATAAGATTTCTAAACTTTTAGAAAAGGCTGTTCTTACACAAATCTTGAATCACTGTGTGATGCACATTGTCCCCTTCCTAACTTTCAGTCTGCAAATAGAAAACATTATTACACTGAAACTGCCTTATTGAGAATTCATTCTGATATAATGCAATCTCTTGACGAATGCAGAGTTGCTATAATGGTGCTTTTAGACACGAGCGCAGCCTTTGACACCGTTGATCATTCTATTTTGATGACAATTTTAGATTTTATTATGGCTTAAGAGGCACTGCTCTCAAATGGTTTTAAAGTTATTTAAGCTTTAGTCCCGATTTGTTTCTTTAAGGGCGTTTATTCAAGTGCTGTTAATTTTACCCATGGTGTGCCTCAGGGGTCGTGCCTTAGACCCCTGTGCTTTACTCTCTACACCAGCTCACTTTTTTATGTTATCTAAAACCATCTTGTCTCAGATTTCTCTTATTCGGATGATACACAACTAATTCATGTTTTTAAACCCGGTGACAAGACCAATAGATTACTTGCCATTTCTCAACTAGAAAAATGTATTGCTGATATTCGCGATTGGATGGTAGCACATAAATTAGAATTTAATGACTCTAAAACTGAATTCATTATCCTCGCCCTCAAGATTTTCAAAAATAAATATCAATTCTATCAAAATTGGTTCTGTTAATGTTACTCATTCTAAAAAAGTTCTGAATTAAGATATTATTTTTGATAAACATATGAAAATGGAAAAACATATCAAGAACATTTGCAAGACTGGAAATTACTACTTATATAATCTAAAATAAATCAGGATTATGTCCCAGACAGCCACGCATACGTTAATTCATGCATTCATTCTTTGCCATTTAGATTAATGTAACAGTTTATTTCACAATATTCCAAAATATCTCATTAAAAGGCGCGTATCCAGAATAATGCTGCCAAATTAGTTATTAATTGCTACGATGCCCACTCAAAAGTCCTTCTTAGTTCCCTTCACTGGCTTACAGTTGAATTTCGTATTATATTTAAAATTCCTGATTTTTTGTTTTTAAATCCCTTCATAAAGTCGCCTCGTGTTTTCTTTCTGATCACATTCGCCCCCTTCACAGCAATAGGTATTCGTTACGCTCTAAAAATTCTCCCCTTCTTTTTGTCCCCAGAGCTAAGCGTAAAACATTAGGCCTGACCGTGGCTTTTTTATGCAGGTCCAGCCCTTTGGAATGAACTACCTACCACCATTCGTTCAGTTAACAATCTTAGTTGGCTTAAGTCTAAGTTAAAAACGTACTTCTTTTGTATTGCTTTTGTTTAATTGTATCTTATTGTGAAGCGCATTAGAATGCTTTCAGATTTTTGCGCAATATAAATGTATTACTATTATTACTATTAGTAGTAGTAATAGTAGTAGTAGTAGTAGTAGTAGTAGTAGTAGTAGTAGTAGTAGTAGTAGTAGTAGTAGTAGTAGTAGTAGCAGTAGTAGTAGTAGTAGTAGTAGTAGTAGTAGTGGTAGTAGTAGTAGTAGTAGTAGTAGTAGTAGTAGTAGTAGTAGTAGTAGTAGTAGTAGTTTGTTATTATTATCATTATTATCATTTTTATTATATTATTAATAATAATATTATTATTATTAATAATATCATTATTATTATTGTTATTATTGTTATTATTATCATTATTATTACTATAATTATTATTATTATTATTAATATTATTATTAATATTATTTTATTATTATTATTTACATTTATATATTTTATGTATTTTTTATCATTATAAGGAAGCAATGCAGAATGTGTTTACGTGTAGTCTGTGCAAAAACATGAAATCATTTGTCCATTTTGTTATTATTTGTGTGAAATTTTTGTTCTCTATTTATTTATCGATTGATAAAGTCTTTCTTTTTTTTTCTTCAAATAATTCATTTTTATTAGAGGTCTGTCGGTATTTTATTGAAACTCCTCAGAACTCCTGATTTTTTCTTTAGGCATAAATTGGTTTGACGGAAATATGTATTGAGAGACATCTGAATAGCTTTGTGTACCACGTAGATCAAATGCCAGGAACGTGGGTGTCAGGGTTTAGCTACATGACTATTATCTCTACTACATAACTGTTATTTCTCCTACATAATTGTTATCTTTGCTACCTACAGTAACTGTTATCTCTGCTACATAACTGTTATCTCTGATACATAATTTACTGTTATCTTTGCTACATAACTGTTATCTCTACCTGTCCATAAACCTTGAAGGTATAATTCAAAAGCTTTTTAACCTTTATATGAAAGCACAGCATTTCAATTTTTCTAACGGATGATTGAATTGCAATACATAATTACACAAGAGTCACTTTTTTACTAAATAAATTATTACTTCGTGCGTAGCTTTTATAATCGTTTTAAGAAAAAATGTCATTATTTCGATTGTTTACAGAACTTTGATAAATTACTAACGCTTGATGTGTTTTCACAGAATTAAGGTAAATATTTAAAACAATTGTTTACATCCGAGTGATTTAGTCACTCGATAAACTTGTGTTTGCTTGAGCTCAGCTGCTGTGCAATATAACAATCCATGACCTAATAATCATTGTTTACCCCAAGGTAAAGATACAGTTTATTTAGGTAATTAAGAAGATTAAGTTCCTTAGATTTCCGTTCGTGCAAATGATATTTTATATACACATTCTATTTTAAAGAATATTCTCTTGGTCACACATTTACATATCATATGATAGAGGACAATGAAATAAGAAGGTAAGAAAAACATCTTGATAACTAATTCCCATGCAAAGAATTTATAGGTCTGTACAACAGACGAAGTTTTAAATCAAAACATCGCATTTCCCAAAGTCTTTGTGCACTCCAGTAAAACATATTGCCATTTTTTAAATTATATTATTGCGTAATAATGGATACACGGTAAAACATGTTCATATTTATAGTATATTTCACACACCATAATAATAATAATAATAATAATTAATCAAACAAGTTCCAATCATTTAATACTTGATTATTGCTTTAATGCAGCACACTACTTATTTAGACTACTAAACCGGTCACATTTAATCATTCGATATCTACTATATGGAGCATAATATCGAATTACTTTCTTACGTTTTCCTGTATCATATAGAATACCTATATTTGACCACATTCTATTATTAGATAAAAACAAGATTATTATTTACCAATATTAATAGAGATGCATTTGTATTTTCATCAATACAAATAGTCGGATGCTCTCTGGTGTATGTAGTACATAGCACTAAACGCAATATGATGTACAGTAAAAACGCGAACCGTTTACGGGGACAAAAACATCATTAGATGTCACATTTTTTATCTCAAATGTAAATTTCCGTATTTCAAAACACGTGCATTTCTCTTACTTTAATAACAGATGTTATCTTCGAAACAAATATAGAACTAGGCTACATATTGCTCTCTTTTATCACAAGTCTAGCGCTTGTATTTGCTTTAATTTAGGAGGTTAAGAGTGAAATTTAAAAATAAATTGTTGGGGTAGAGGAGAGTTAAGTCACTGGGGTGGGGGAGTTGAACCATGCATTGGCTATATGAGAGATGGTATGAAATGTATGTCATCCATACATTTCGTATAATCTTTGATATACAATAAATCAGCTAGTTCAAATACAAGTCTTTCCTATGATCGTGAATAAGTTAGATGCAAATATTCCCTCTTGCAAGTATGATTCACTTGAGACCGCTTGGCAAGGAGGCTCTTAGCGACTGTTTTGAATTAAGAATGAACTTTTACATTAACTTAGTATGAGTGTTCTTTCCAAAGCATTAATATCAAGCACATACGCATCATTATTGATATGGAAGGAGACGTAAATCAATAACTTTGATATCATGTCGAAAAAATTCTCTTACGAATGAAATTAAAAACGGTTTGTTCATGATCGAAGGACATTAAACCTAACTGTATATATATGAATGTCTATTTTGTTATTCACACATTTATCTTCTAGAAATCGTTTACAATGATTCTGAAGCTCTTTATACACCAGGAAGCTGCTATGATTCCACGTATATTTAGATATATGGAATCAACATAGCCATTATCAAGCAATTTAATTATAGCTATTATAATCCATATTACAGATTATAAAAATTCGAAACAAAATAGCCATTTTGGGTACTAATATTTTGGAAGGTAAATATTAATCATCGTCTGTAAACTTAGCTTTTGATTAATGAAACCCTAAACTACATCAATTAAATGTGTTTGAAAATCAAAATATGAAAGCAAACACTTACATTAAATCGATTTGCAATTCAAAATATGACAATGATGATGTAATGTGAATTTTGAAAATTCACCTGCAAATGTCTGTAAATCATCAGTTAAAATTATTTCAGACCGTAATTGACGTAATAAGCGCCCAGAGCGCTTGCAAAAATAGAATTGCCCTACTTTTTAGGCCCTAAGTTACTTCTTAATAAGCACACATGCTTGTAGGCCGCGTGTAATGTGCTATTCGAACTGCATTGTACATCTAAGTGAGCTGGTTCTATACTAGGCCCACAATAACCACCACAAAAACATACGCAAAATACATGACTGGTCCTTTTCCTGAAAAATTTGTTCCAGTAAATTATGACCACAAACTTACTGTAGCAAATAATGAGACCACTTATCTTACTTAGAATAACTGCTCAACCAGGAGAACAAATACAATGGGGCCATTGATAAGGGAATTTGATGCTAATCACTTGTGGTTTTCAGAATTAAGAAAATAAAGAGGAAAAGTCTGACCCGACCTGCTTATTCATCAGGTCGGGTCTGACTGTTTAAAATTTTAAGGAGCACAACTTCTAATGTAAGCAAAGAATGCAACAAAAGTTGAGTACTGTAATTCTTCAAATCAATTCATTAAATTATGTTACCAGTCAAATGTTGGGTGCAGGGGCGCTTAATACATAGGGCCTAGTTACAATCCCATCTTTTTTCAAACATATATAATTCTTTATTAAAAACAAATCACGAAAAAGGAATTAAACATAGCTGATTTGTTAAAAACATTATTACAATACTAAGAAAGGTTGGTTCTTTAAATAAAAGAAAAACAAAGAAACGAAAACACTGAAGAACAAAGATGAAGATCCATGCTAATGCTATGGTCAATTGTCGTCAACTTCCATCTTAATCACATTTGTTTATTTCGTAAACTTGTAGTGACTTATATTAATTAAACTTATGCAAGAGAACATTAAATATTGAGTGACACATTTTATATATTTTGTAAAGAATTCTTTATTTTTCTCATTGCAGTTTCCAAATTCTTGTCTTACATATACAAAATTTACAAAAGGGTAAGCTACACAAGACTTTTTTTAATTTGAGAACTTTATCTTCACATTTAGCCATAGAAATAGGTTTCAATGAGGGTAATTCAAAATAAAGAATTTTCAAATCATAGCTCTTAATTGTTCTTGTGGAACGTTTAAAATCATTTGAATAAATGGAGAGTTATTCAACTAAAGGCATTACAAAGTAAAGTTATTTACTTTTTTCGGTTTAAAACTCAGAAAGCTGTCGAACTGTCAAATTCTACTTTTGCTAGCGAATATTTTGTCTAAGGTTCTTAGACTATAAAACATTTAATAATTCGTTAAAAAGAAACTGAAATGCAAATTTTTAAACAGCATTGTTCCAATTAAATCCATTTCAAAGTAGGATTTTTTTTTTCTTCCTGTGTGTTTTCCCGGATGACAATGAATCTTTTTGGCCCATCTCATCTTTAACTCAAACCAGTTCAAAGGTTAAAGAGCTAGTGACCTTTTTCACCATTTTCCTTATAGTTATGAAATGGTAAGTGTGACGAGAGCATGAATGGTGTTATACAGAAGACTACGATAATGTGAACAAAATTCAGAAGTTAATTCACTGATTAGAGTCAAGGGTCAGAGGTCAAATATGTAATTTTAGTGGTAATTATGTACTAATTTAAGTTTAAAAAGTACAAGACCCATATCAACCCTATGTTGTACCATGACACCTTGGTACATTAATTTGTTTACCATAGATTTAGAGGTCAAAAGATCAAAGTTCAAAGGACACAGAGCTATTGACCTTTTTTTTTTATAGATTTCTCTATAGTTATGGAATGGTAAGTGTGACGTGGGCATAAATGTGTCTAACAGTGGGGTACGACAATAAATGTGACCAATTTCAGAAGTTATTTCAGTGATTAGGATCTAGGGTCAAAGGTCAGAGATAAATATGTGATTTAGAGGGTATAATTATGTACTAATTTGTACAACATATGTACCACTTTAAATTCTGAAAGTGCAAGACCTATACCATCCCTATGTTGCATCATGATACCTTGGTATATGAATTTGTGTCCCGTAGACGCTGGGGTTAAAAAGGTCAAAGGTCACAACGCTATTGACTTCTTTTCACCATTTTCCCTATACTTATGGAATGGTAAATTTGACGTGAGCATGAATGGTGTCATACAGTAGGGTGTGATAAATGTAAAGAATTTCAGAAGTTATTTCAGTGATTCGGGTCACGGGTCAGAGGTCAAATATGTGATTTTAAGGGGTGATTATGTACTAATTTGTACATTTTTGCTCCATTTTTAAATAAAAAAGTACAATACCTATACCAACCTTATGTTGTACCATGATACCTTGGTACACGAATGTTTCCCACAGACTCTGGGGTAAAAATCGTCGAAGGTCAAACTTCAAAGAGCTATTGATCTATTTTTGCCATTTTCTTTATAGTTATGGAATGGTAAGTGTGGCTTGAGCATGAATGGCGTCATACAGTAGGGTATGATAAATTATAAAGACTTATACCAACCCTATGTTGCATCATGATACCTTGGTACATAAATTTGTGTCCCCTTAGACTCTGGGGTCAAAAGATTTAAGGCCAAAGGTCTGTTTGTACTCTCATGGGCAGTACAATCCATCAACATGCATGAAGAAAGATAGCCATGCTTGTCTCAACATCTGCTTGTACTCGAGCTCGCATGGGCATTGCAATCCATCAAAAGTCCCACAGCTATAGTGACCCTATTCCACCACTATGCTGTACGCTTAAGGTAATGAGATCAGCAACTCTGTGGATTGCTTTCTTGTCTTTCCTTGCACACCTTTCATTCTTGCAGTCCAAGCTAAATAAGTGATAATGTCTTTAAGATATTTTTGTTCAAATATTAATTGAACTGTTTTGCCCACTAAAGTGTTATTGTTTTTTAATCTTAGGTAAATGCTTGGTATAAATATTGTTGTTAGAAACGCTACGTAGCTCTGATAAAAATGCTTCGCTGAGTAGCTTAGCGTCCTCACTTGCGCCCTCGTATTTTCGGTCTAATAACCCTTAATAACAAGCTTGTTGTGAAACACACCAAATTTTCCGTTTTTAATATTTGGCATTTAACAAACTCTTTAATTATAACGAAGTATCCCTCAGCCCGAACCTTGTCACATGACTTAACATTTTCGAAAGGTCAACTGGTCAAGTAAATCCCACATATGCTGAACAATGACTTAATGTTGTTAAACATTTTAAATTATTCATAATTGATTTCTTTATCTTTTTAACATGGCCATGAAATTCCATCTTTAGTAGTGGTGCTTTGAAGGCATCGTCAAAAGCTCCGGTTACCATTTAAAACAAATATATTTTACATTGCCATCTGCTTAGGTATTCTCCTCCTGGTTTACAGACAACTTATTGAAATTACAAGGTTTTTTTCTTTGGAAAAACGGTTAAAGAAGTGACACTCATATGATAGTAAATTCTTGTACATCAGTGAGATGCTAATTAAAAACAAACACTGAAAATTACTTTAAGATATGGTCACCTTTTTTAAAATAAGACAAATTTATTTTACGGTTTTTAGAAATTTTGCTATAATTTCCTAAATGAGAACAGCTCAAGATTTGAACAACACTTTTGGAAGTAAATAGCAAGTAATCAAGCGAGGCAATATTTTTAACAGAAAATAGAAAATAGTCACAAAGAAAATGAAAATCAAAGATAACTGACGCCTTTCAAGGTCTCGTGAATAATTTTGTATCAAACAACGTCATAGAGAGTGCCATGAGCATCATTGAATTTGATCCTAAAGTACATTATCTTGATTACCCATTCCCTTGTTATCTAATTGCTATTGTAAACGATCAGATCGACTTGCACAAGTAATAAATGAGTTTGTCGCCTTTTGACTTTTATCAGGTCAATATCTATGATTTTTCTGATGGTTTTAGATTCCAATAATAATTTCTAACCACAGAAATCTAATTAGATAAGACAGGCGAATCTGACAATTTCATTTTTCACTAGCATAACTCCAAGGAGGGCTAATGCTTTAGATGTTAAGGTCAAATATGAAAATTGATAACATATGAAATGCTAATACTTCCTTTCTTTTAGACACGTTTCTGTCATCGTAAGTCAATTATCCTGGTAGTTATTTCTTTCTTTATCTCTGTTATTTCCAGTTCCATGCAGTGCATGTATTTGTATTTGTACTATCACTGTACTTAACGTGTTAATGAGCCGGGCTTGCTTAATAGTGAGTCTTTTTATTCAGTTTACAGGTTAACTTTAATCAGAATACTAGTTAGGTTTGTGGTATATTATTGCTTTTTGCCGGGCTTACTTCCAGTAGACTGGTAGAAAAAGGAAGAGAGGTAAAATTGTATCGCGATACGAAGTCTGTATCAACTGTTTGAGTTAAACGTTAATATTTCTCAGCCTTGAAAATATTTAAGCACCCGTATTAATCTTCCACGTTGTTCAAAACTCTTACACGCGGTGGGACTTTGTTCATCAAAGGTGTTACTCAACAGCTCAAGTTCCCATGTTTGCTCTTACCTCAACAGCCTTTAAATTTATAACCTAGATACATGTATGTTATTCACGTGACTGCCAAGTGTACTAACAGTTTATACTTTCCCGTTAAGCTCATAACTGTCTTCTTTGACCGATATTTTCTGTCACTTTGTCCTGCTTCTTCTACTAAAGATTTAAAGTAGCTTGACAATAAATTATGACACCTGAGTTTTAAATGAAGCAGAATTCTGACGAAATAAGTGCGCAGAGTGAGCCAGGATGTCACATGATTCGAAGACTCTTTCAAAAACATGTAAGATCGGTATGTTTAAAGATTTATCTGGGTGACAAGAAATGTTAACCAATGAACAATCACACTGTGTATCATCATACGAGTTTCTTTATAACAAAACGAAGCTAACAGATACGCGTACTTGGGACGAATAAATTCTAAAATCGTATCCGCTTATTCGTTTGAATAGTTTTTTGCTTGACTAGAAGCGAAAGAGATATCCGTAAACAAACGTATTAAGTTAAAACTTCAAATCTTCAAATGCTTTACGTTTGCAAACTGACACATATAAACTGCCTTTTACTTTAGGATTATTCTAATACAGTGCCGCAAAGAGCATCGATTTTCTATACCCAAGAGGAAAATCTTTAATGCACTTCACATGTTTTCATCTTTTACCAGTTTTCGTTTTGAATAATCATTACAATTGCGCCATCATATTACACAAAGGATAGTGGAACACAATGTGTACATTTACATTGAATACAAATCATCAACACATACATTTCCAGCAAAACAATGAACAAATATTAACAAGTAGATTTACATATTAAGACCGTAAGGTATTTTGGTCTAAACTAGTAGTACACGTTATCATATTGTAAGTGCATATACCAACAGTTCCACAACTGTCTGAATAGCGTTTATTTGGTGTGATATTGTTCTTTTTATCTTCATTCATCACTTAGAATCAGTCGGGCATCATGGCATAATGTAGATTAAAAAGGTATTCCGAAGTATTCATTAAATACTTCAATTGCTTTGCAAGATTTGGATGCTTATTTTTCTCGTAGGGAGGGTGGGGGGTTCTTTGTTTTTACAGTTTTTCCTATGGGCAGTGGACGATAAGCCTCTGTGATGCAGCGGCGTAGGAAGATGATTGACATGGGGCAGGGCAGATTTGATTTGTATCACAACAAAACCTACAAAAATGTACGAGTTTTTTTATCACGGTAAAGAGAGGATGGGGAAGGTTGTAAAACTATTGGAAATTTGGGCAAAATTTCCCGAAAATGAAGAAAACTGCTGGGAAATGAAGGAGATTTTACAAAAATTGAATGAAAATTCACAAAGAAAATTAAAGCAAATCTCCCAAAAATGAAGGACATTTCACGAAAATTGATGCAAATGTCCCACAAAATAAAGCCATTTTCCGAAAAAGGAAGGAAATTTCACAAAAATTGAGAAAATTTCACGAAAATTGTAGCAAATTTCGAGAGAATTGATGAGAATCAATTTTCCAAAATAAACAAGATATCCCGGAAATGAAGAAAATTTCCAAAAAATTGAAGCAAATTTTGTGAAAATTAGAAATAAATTCCGGATAATGAAAAAAACTTTTCAAAAATTGGAAACAAATTTTACGAAAATTGAAGATTTCCGGAAGGAAAGATACTGCGATAGAATCCGACTCTTCAAAAACAATTCGTTAGACCTTCATTACTGAGGGGAAAAAATGGTACTTGGCAACCCTCCAATCAAATTATTGGGGACCTTGCCCCCTGGCCCCCTGGTTCATACTACGCCACTGCGGCGGGACGTAAGTTTAATCAATCTAAGTAAACCGCTGCCCTGATTCCAATCTTTCATATCTTGTATTTAATTTATACATAGTTTTGGTATCGTGTTAGCAGTATTAGCTTGCGTTTAAGGAAATTTTTTTCTCAACAATTCCTCATTTAAGATTTGGAGAAGGTGCTTTTAATTGAGAAACTTGCCACTTGTAGCATGTATGTTTATCAGAACAATTCTTATTCTCCTTTTTTATTGACAGATTTGATAAGGAAATAACTGTGCAAATTAATTTAAATGGTTGCTATTGCTTTTAGGAGTTGAAATTAATTTCGCGTTTATGCATTTCTCGGCTTTAAATTAAACATTAGCGGCTCTGCCACGATTCTGTTAATTAAATGATAAGGGAGAGAAATAACCCAATATCTAAGCATTAAGATATACCAGCATAAGCTGATTGTTTTCCACATTTAACAGCTTGTAATTTTTTTTGTCAATACATGTTTTAGCATCACACCTTTAAACAAAAACACGAGCAATACGTTTCGCACATAAAATTACTAACGTGATCTTGTATAGAAAATATTTCCACAAATTTCACAAATTGTGAGAATCATTTTTAATGCTAAAGATTAACGAATTAACCCAACTGAAATTAACCAGTAAACAAGAACTGTCATCTGCAACGCATAGCTGTGAGTTTCTGTGGAAACATGTCGTACTATAAGAATAAAAGTAGTTGAAACCAAATGCTAAATTTAGAATATTTCAAGGATAAAGTAGTAAAATTGAAGCTTCATAAGCCATTATATTTTCTGGACATCAAAGAGTTAGATAAGGCTTTGTGAAATATACTTAAGTTATAGACTAGTGATTAATGACTTGCCAGCCTGGAAGATGACCAAAACTAAGAACAAAACACCCCTAATAAGGCTGTGAGGAATGCGTAGACAAATGGTGGCCAACTGTTGTGTATATTCATTCGTTTGCTTCTGTTATTTAAATTCCGAAAGTCTTTGAAGAAATTACTTTGGGTGAAGAAGTTTACACACCAGTGATATGCCTTTGTCCTCTTCCGAAATATTATTTAACCCCTTTTTCTACCGTTGGGGAAAACTTTTTCAATTATTTATAATAAGAAAAAAATTGTCTGAAGTTTGAGGTGTGAAAACTGTATTCTGCATATGGCAAATTGCTGGATTTGTATTAGTGTAAAACAGATGCCGGACGTATACAAACTCAAGAACATTATCAAAAGATGTTTGAATATCCGACAGTCCGACTGCAGTTTTGACTTCATAGCTGTAAATCTTTGTAATCGACAATTTCTTACTAGTATTATGTAGAAGCAGCCAAGAAACCGATGAAAAGACGAAATGGGAGAAAAGAGCTTCCAGCGTAAGTGTTTCAAAGACGCTTAAGTGTGAAACAGGTTTTCTCTTCAACTCATTTAAGCGAAATCTGAAAATCGAAATTGGAAGAATTGAAATGTGTTAGTGTTACTACTCATAATTTATAAAGCATCAACGAAATTAATGCCTCGACCAATGGATATCTAATGAATATTACGACGTCATTTCATTTCTTTAACAGAGTAAATTGGAGTACAATTTGTATCAATGATCTTGCAAACAAGCTCAAACTGAAAAAGTGTATTACTTGTTTTATAGAACAAATCAAGGACTAACATTTCAGCGAGTTGGAACGACTTTTTAGCACTCAAAGTGACTTCTTTCCTCCCTGTTCACATTATCTTAGAAGAAACAAAACATAATGTTCTAGCTAAACGATTTGTCTATATTCATTTTCCTGATAAATTTGCCTGATAGAAGTTCAATTATATCCCAAATTTGAAATTTCAAGTTCTAGATAATTTGTCAATATGATATCCGACCAGCACAACATATTTCGGACGGGAATCGTGGTTACATCGTGTTACCTGTCATTGTTAGGTTCTAAATGTAGATGGTGGCTTAAAGGTGATCTGTCATGATTAAAATGTGGTGACACGTATCTTCTATTCCAAAATATTTCTGATTGGAATATCAGTATGAATGCACAATGGATCATTGTATTTCGACCAATCGAAACAAACGAATTGAAAAAGATTTACCTGCACATTAGAGAAGTTAACTAATTAGGATAACCAATCAGGACCCTTAAGCTTGACTTTAAGACAGCTATCTTATTCCAACAAATCCACTTTCCGAGCCTTATCGTCAAAAACGTGATTTTTTTGTCACTCCCAAACTGTTACAATGCAAAAATCTTTAAAGGAATGAAGTGTTCGAAAATTGTATTCCGTTTGTAAAATTAATATTTTATCAGACTTTTGAAGCTCTGAATGAAATCAGATAATCACAGCATCACGTTCCTCAATACTTTTTATGTGCTTGATTGAAATGATTTTTGTGACCGAATTGTATTAGAAGAAAACTTAAACGGCTCAGTAAAACAAGTATGTACCATCAGAGCACATATTTTAAATCGCCGTAAAAATGTTTATAATTAATGTACTTGTTAAATCCCAGCACATTGATACTTCCTAACCGGAACACTATGCCAAATTATTCTCTTTACAGTTCCGTTTAGAATTTTATCCTAAACAATTCCAGCTAGATATGTCGGGCCACTAATGGGTATTTAAATAGAGCAGTGCCGCTAGAAGGTATTTGAAATCAAAGGAGGAGGGGAGGGGGAGTGGGAGGAGGCTGAATTAGCATTTGCTGAAAGTTTATAGCGTTAGCGTTATCCGAGCGAAAAGCGCGAGATTTTCGACGTAGGTCAAGGTGCCTGCTTAAAGGCCCCTGGTAAGGTTTAGGGGCGAAACTCCGGCAGGGGTCCAGGGCACGAAGCCCCCATAAGCTGGTGTATTTTAACCCTTTTGTGGGTCTAAACTGATCTCGCCTAAACCCATTTGGAGGGGTATAATGAGCAGATTAGACCAGCAGACAGGCTTTTTTTAAAAGAATTTTTACTGGTGGGCCAATTGATAGGTTGGTTGAGAAAAGGGGTAGAGGTGTATGAGCAAAGAAGCACTTTGGTATGAGGCGGGAGCGGTGGAGGCAGTTCGAAGAAATATTGCCGAAAATTTGAGATAAAAAAAACTGAAAATTGAAAATGGACGATTTAGTTCTCTTATATCTGTATTTAAACTAAGTTGAGATGCTTGTATTACTTTTAAAGATTCTTCAACAAAAATAATTACTTTCAAAGATTCTTCAACAAAATGAATATTGGGCACTACCGTACTAAGGCAGCTATACTAGGTTAGAGGCAGTTTTTCAATATTTAAAAGGGCACTTTAGAAGAAAAAAAGTGGTGGGGAGATTCTCCGGGTTCCATTGCCTTTTGATGCTAGTGCTAATTTGTCTCTGGTAAATCATTTTGTTGGTTATAATTGCGGGTGCTTGTCCACTGATCAAAACCAGTACTGTTTCTTTCTAATGTATTCATAGGATTTGTGTTATTTGAAGCACATAATATCCCACCAATTAGCCTATCAATGCAAGTAACTTAATTCATTTTGAACAGCCGATGGATAGCGCAACGAGCAAAACGTTTCTGCGTACGTTTTGCAATAAATTTCACTATTTAACATGTTTTACTGGAAAATATGGCTGATCACTGTACGCATGTAGCAATACAATCGTTGGGCAACTTACGATCTGAAGTCCTCAGGTAATGTATGTGTGCAGTTGATTGTATGGTGGGTCACCAGGCCGGCAGCAGTTTTATTAATTTGTTATTTGCAATGACGAATGGCAAAAATACGGTAGCAATTTTTATTACACCCAAGCATTCATTGTAAGCATTCATTGTAAATTTCGAGTAATATACTGTCAATGAAATACGTTTGTATGTTGCAAGTATTTTTTCAATATTTGTTTTTAGAAATTAAAAGTTGAATAAGAGTCAATTTTCGTTTTCCAAATACTTTATCCAAGGTTCTGATGACAAACTGTCCTCTGAATTTATATCTTTATCACCAGGAACAACAACTCAAGTTCGGAAGTAAAAAAAAATATCTCTTCTTGAATCCTTTCTCGATCCCATCATTTTGTCATTTTAAATATCATCTTTTGCCACTTATTTACCTCTTTCATGTTATTTGACTAACATCATGAGCAATGTGGTGCAAAGCCACTTATTTGCCTCTTTTATGTTATTTTACCCAACATCATGAGCAATGTGGTGTAAAGCCACTTATTTACCTTTTTCATGTTATTTGACCAACATCATGAGCAATGTGGTGTAAAGCTACTTATTTACCTCTTTCATGTTACTTGACCAACATCATGAGCAATGTGGTGGAAGGCCACTTATTTACCTCTTTCATGTTATTTGACCACCATCATGAGCAATGTGGTGTAAATTTACATTCGTATGTGTTGAAATAAGCTACTCTCGTTCTGTACCGTGATACTTACGCTACAACTTAGATTTCACAGCCTGAATATTAGTTGCGTCGATTACTTGGGCAAAATATATTGGCTCTAGTGACGAAATCGCCCCCTGATACTTTTAAGACTAAAAACATTTTAAAACAGCTTCTTCACAGTTTTGTTTATTTTCGTGCCCTGACCACCCATCTATTCCTTTAATCTCTTTAATTTTCCGAAACACAAACGTCAAAAACTGAAAAACTGTTGTCCTAAAATTATGACTCGTATACCGAATACGATTCACCTGTGTCTTTGAACTGAACTGCATGCTTGAAAATACATACATATATACATATTATTCCATGCTACGGTAAATTGCAAATGTTTCATGACGCTCTGTTAATCGGGAATGATTTTACATTATTTGTAAATTTTGATCGCATATGAAAAAGATAATACTGTAAGTATAAATACAGGATAAAGAATATATATATCTGTACGAAGAAACTTAATTTTTGTCTCTAGGTTGAAAATGGAAAGGTTGTTTTCCATTAAGCTTAGCGAATAAATGGTGTATTTACACACCATATTTGTATAGAGCACAGCAGATACCCTTTTCTAGGAATTTAATTTATAGGAAAATCTATTTTAATTTTTTTGATTATCTAAAACATATATTTTTCTCTTTTATATTTTTTGTTCTCTCTTTTTCATTCAGTTACAAAAACATACATACATATAAAGAACAAATAACAAACACGAGAGCGTTGCAAAGATGGTATAAACAAACAAAATGAAAATTCATGTAAAATAAGGAAACACGTTTGCACATTCTAAGAATTCTTACAATTAACAGAAATAAAGTTTTGCTGGTGGCAACATTTAAAGGCAAAGGGAGTAGTAAATGTAAATGCTCAAATTAAGAATCAACTTTATCAGTTTATTGTAAAATTATGGTAGACAAAATGTGAAACACTGGTGGAGAAGTTGATAAGGTTGGTGTATCGATTCCCATCAGTCTTTTCTTTTACAAATCTAACTTAATATAGCGCATCCGAAAACAAATAATTAAGTTTTAAAATCTTAAAATCCCGGTCTCGTCGTGGTAATACCTATTTGGTGAACTTTCTTACTAACCAGTATAGCATAACTTATAGCGCATCTGCAAAAATATATAAAGTTTTAAAAATCTTAAGCACAGGTACATTGTGAGCATAAAGTTACTGCATCATAGATTTCAATAAGCGCCCTGACTC
>JAIGNY010002839.1:415000-422500 GCA_020152595.1 Chiridota heheva | reverse complement strand
CATTAGTGGGGAAAATCGTGGCGGAATTGTAAAAGGAAACACTTTTTGGGTTTTAAAAGTGTCGGCAAATTTGACAACGAGATTTGCCACACGGAATATTACCAGTGGTGGTTTGGTTTGAAAAAGTAACGAATGTAAATTTGGTGGTTGTTTTCTGGCAAGAAAGGGTGGGGAGGGGAAATTTGTATGTGCTTTGAATCACTATGAAAGGTTCTCCATGATTTACTTATTTTTTCTCAGGAGAGGGTCCAAACTTGGGTAGAAGCGTGTAACGAACGGAACTCGCTTCCTTCTAGTTTTGGCTTTTCTACGATAGTTATCGTGAAAAATTACGTGCAATGATATCTTCACAAGCATGGACACCTTCCTCATGTAGAATACTAGTATACAGACTCTTAACATCTATGGTGACCAGTAGATAGTCCTCTGGTAAATTAGCAATCGGCTCCAATTTCCGTAAAAAGTCAGTTCTATCCTGAATGTAAATAAGTATTGAGCAAAGGAGAGGCTGAAGCTTTTTATCCACGATGGCCGATATAAACTCCGTTAAAGTGTTTGTTCCGGAAACATTAGGTCGTCCTGGTGGATTGACTCCGAGCTGACGGGCCGTCTCGATGGGGTCGTCGTTGTTGACCGAACAATCTGAAGAACGCACAATAAATTCCAGTTTGTAGATCTTTGGTAAGGTGTAAAACCGGCCAACAACAGGATTCGGTGGATTTAGATCCGGCACCTTGTCTCTCGTTTCGGGCTCAATTTCGAGCAGCAGGTACTACAATTTCTTGTTTAAAAGCTTTGTGGGATCATTATCCAGAGGTTAGTAAAACTTACTATTATGGAGTTGTGTGTGAGCTACCTATATATATTTCTCTCTCTCCAGTATAACTGTCGACCCACACTCATCAGCAGGTCTGATACTGATATCCTTATCGTTTTGAAGAGATTGTAAAGCAGTATGTAGTTCTTTGGTTAAGTTACCACGTAATTTTCTTTGTTCGTTCTTTACCGCAAAAAGATAATCGTCAAGTTGTTTTTCAATGTTCCTGATATGGGAGTCGAGGGTTGCGTTACTTCCAGAAAGGGTGTCAAAAAAGATATTTTCTTGAATGGTATCGGTATGTGTTCTGGGTCAATATTTGTATCACGTGATTGAAAATACTCTGCTATGCGGAGACGTCTTGTGTATTCTTTGATGTCTTAGCGGACTTCAATTTCATCAAGTATCTTAGTGGGACAAAATAATAGTCCACAATTAAGCAATCCGGTTTCCTCAGCGAAAAGTACACGCTTGGAGAGATTAAAAACCGTTTTATAATTCCCTGGTAGCAATGTCCTAAGAATAACTGTGCGGTAGCAAATGTCCCTCTTCTAATGCGGAAAGAATCAGTGACTCTTTGATCAGTTTGTCAATTCTAACTCTCTTGTTTTTGATGCAAATTTGTGTTTCTTTTACCAGTAATTGGTCCAGGTATTTCAAAGTTTCTTCCGAAAGAGTCCGAAATTGTGTTGGAAATAGCTTCGCAAGATGACTCGATACTTGACGATAAAAGCTTTTGTTTGGCATAAACTTGATACAATGCTTGGTTTCTGGGCTTAAAATAACATAAGATAACATAACAAGATTACAGGCTAAGAAGGGTTAGTCACCCTATAAAAAGCCCAAACTAACACCACCACCAGCAAAAAAAAAATCAAAGACGCCCAGAGTTAGTAAAGAACTTATCAATGTTGACTTTGAAATTGTGAACAGAATTGGAGCTAACTACCCACTCAGGCAAATCATTTTACTAATTAACAACTCTTCGCGAAAATTTAAAACGCCGAATATCTATACGTGAGAACTCTTTGGTCAACATCAAACTGTTACCATGTGTCAAATGAGGATTAGCTGAAACATGCAAGAAATAACAGGAAGTCAAAGCATCACTACCAGATAGAAACTTAAAAACCTGAATCATATCGCCATTTCCTCTTCTCAACTCAAGCGTGGTCAAACCAAGAATTCGCAACCTAGATTTATTAGAGAGATTCCTTACTTCGGGAAAAGGTGTAGTGGCTCTTCGCTGAACTTGCTCCAGAATGAACTTATCCTTCTCATAAAAGGGACTCCAAGCCTGAAAAGCATACTTAAGGTGAGGACTGACTAACTGTTTGTACAAATTAAGAACAATCTCTCTACCAAGATAACACAAATTTCTTCTAATCAAACCAAGCATCCTATTTTTTCTTGCAGCTGCTAAAGCACACTGTTTAGAAGGCTTCAGTTACTAGTAATGACAACACCTAGATCCCTTTCTTGATCAACACAACCAAGATTTGAACCATTCATGAATTAATCAAAAGCCAAATTGCTCTGACCAAAATAAATAACTTTGCATTTATCAACATTGAATGACACCTGTTATGTTTGGGACCAAGAAACTTATCCAGATCAGTCTGCAAAAGTGAAGAATCCCTAGCATCATCAGCAATCCGGTACAGCTTAGTGTGATCAGCAAATTAAGAAATCTTGGAGCCAAGGGAAACTTTAATATCTATATTGAAGATTAAGAAAAGTAGCGGACCCAATACAGAACCACGAGGAACACCATTTGTAACCTTATTCCATGGAAATACTTCACCATTAACAACAACTCTTTGTGACCTGTCAGCTAGCCAAGATTATATCCAACTGGCACACTTTCCCTCCACACCAAGACTCTTGTTTTCAACATGAGCCTGCCTAGCGGAACCTTATCAAATGCTTTTTGGAAGTCTAAGTAGGTAGCATTCACATTATGACCAGAAATAACTAGTTTAGTAAGATCATCAAAAATTTCAATAAATTAGAAACACAAGACCTTTTAGGTAAGAACCCATGCTGGGACAAATTCAACAAACCATTGACCAGTAAATGATCTAGCACAGCATCCTAAACAATGGACTCCATGATCTTGAACACAACACTAGTAAAACTCACTGGCCTATAATTACAAGGCAAACTGTGGTCACCTTTTTTTTAAATAGGAGTGACATTTGCAATTCTCGAAACACTAGGAACAACACCAACATTAAATCACTTTAAAAAGATAATACTCAGGGAAACAAAAAGAACATTAGAATACTCACGTAAAACAGTATAATGTATACAATCTGCACCGGGTGCTTTATTTGAAATCAAACCCTTCAACTTCTTAGACACAACATCAACTTTAAAATCAACATAATTAATGGATACTGGAGAGTGAAACACTAAGATAATCCACAACATCATCAGCAGGGTACTCCGTATCAAAAAAGACACAAAGTAGTCATTCAAAACCTTAGCCATATCCTTACCACTATTAATAGTGACACCATCATTACCCTGAAGGGGACCAACAACCTCCTTGTTTTTTTGCTTTGAGCGTACATAATGATGAAACGACTTAGGATTAATCTTAACCGCTTTGGACAAACGTTTTTTTTTTTTTAAGCACTTTAGCATCTCTTATCAAACCCTTTGTGAACTTTTCATGATCCTCATACCTAGCAAGCTCCGCATGACATCCACTGTGTTAATAACTATGCCACAACTTCTTATTTTTCCGAAGAGCCTGTAAAATCTCCCGAGACATCCACACTGGCTGATTACGCCTACAGACTTTCTTTAATGGGACAAACCTATTTACATCCTCTAAAATTATAGTTCGGAAAACATCCCATGCTTTGGAGAGATCAAAATTATGGAGCAAAGAAGTTTAATCGAATGACTTATTATCCTGAAGTACATCAAAGGCAGCATTTTTCAAATCTAAAACCAGTTTATTAGCGAGAAAAGTCTTTGTGAAACAATACAGATCAAAAGTAATGAGGCCAAGATCACTACACCCCACCTTATCGCTGATTAGCCCATTTCTAACAATATTATCATTACTACTGATAATCAAAACAAGACAATTACTACGACGCGTGAGAAAAAACACATGGTGGATGAAAAAGCAGTCAGATACAGACTCCAGAAAATCTTTACCATGTGGACCACTAGTACAAAGATTCCAAACAATGTCTGGAAAATTAAAGTCCCCAAAAACAATAGCCCTCCTAGAAGTAACTTTCCTCAAGCAGTCAAGCAATTTCTGATTGTTCTCAGGACTAGAATTTGGGGATCTATACACAACACCAACAACCACTGAACTATCAACATCGCCATCAACAATAAGCTCACACCATAGGCAATTTAAAAAACCAAAAGAAAACTGAGCAGTCCTATCTATACAATTAAACTGTCTTTCACAAACAATAAAAGGCCACCTGCTCTACCATTGAGAGTATCTAATCTGTCTTGCCTGAAAACTGAGTAACCTTGAATATGTACCTCTGAATCACTAATTTTACTATAAATCCAACTCTCAGTAATACCAATTATATCAGGTCTACTAATTGAAACTTCAACCAGAAGCTCATCACGCTTATTCAAATGCTACAAACATTTGAAAACCTAACTTTAAATCTAATACTAGAACAATCCCTATCCCCAGAAATATGCTTGGCCGGTGGGTTTAAACTCTCACCCCCGAGACTAATTTAAAGGACTCGGATCCTTAATTGCTCTTTTGACACCCCTAGCAAGAACACGGGCACCTTTTTTAGTTAATTGCAAACCATCTCTCATAACCCAATCAACCCGATATTCAAACTTACGCCAGAAATTACAAAACCGAACTCAATCAGATGACAAATACTCTCTAGTCAACTATTAATCGATCAACAACATCTTATTTATCATGCAGGAACTACCCCTACGCGACAACAGACCAACAACTAGAACCCTACGACCTGTGTACTTTAAGCTGAATAACAAATCCATGAACTACTCCTAGCAGAATAAACATTTTTTCTTGAAATATCATATGTATCAATTTAAACTATGACGGTATCTTTACCCTTACATAAAGTCTGAACACGAGAACTAACATCATCAACCCTAGCCCCTTGAAGACAAACCCCAATCCTTCTACTACGATCTACTCCACAAAACTCTGTGTCAACATACCTAATAAGTGAATCGCCTATCCATAACAAATTATCCCTAACAGAATCCACAGGCAACGCACCATACGAATCAACAACCTCACGACCAACGGTACCCGTGCAATAATAAATTACAGACAACCCTACATTAGGACTGTCAATTTGGCCTATTAAAACGTAACCTCTTAAACTGCCCCACCGACGTTAACTCCACTGCTTATAAAGCTCTAGTCAGGCCAGTACTTGAGTACGCATCTGCAGTCTGGGACCCCCATCACCAGTGCGATGTGGATAAACTTGAATCTATTCAAAGGAGAGCAGCCAGGTTCTGTATGGCAGACTACTTTTATAAATCTAATGTAAAAAACATGCTTCCTAAATTAGATTGGCCCCTGCTTAAAACAAGAAGATACAACACCCGCTACATATGCTATATAAAATCAATAACAATCTTGTCGCCATCAATAAAGATGAACTTATCCCCACCGTCAGAACTAATACAAGAAATAGTCATGACCTTAATTTCCAGGTTCCCTATGCTAAAAAGAATGGATATAAACACTCTTTCTTCCCTCACACACTAAAGGATTGGAATGCTTTACCGTCAGACATTGTGCATGCACCAAGTCTCAACTGTTTCAAAGCTAAACTTACTGACACTTGTATTGCTAACTGGTTTTTAAAATATTTTTTACTCATACTTTTGCGCTCGGTTGGCCTTCATGTCCTCTTGAAGGATTTTTGCCGACTTAACCTATTCAGATTCAGATTCAGAATCTGATCCGAGACTATTTACCTGAACAGAACCTCTATTAAATTCCTCATCCAAAGAACTATCACCACCAAATGTCTGACTATCCACATCTATGCCATAAAACTCAGTCTGCACACTAGCATCATCCTTTTCAACGATACAACTACAACAAGAAAGTCTCAACTCCAAAGCCTTCAACCCTATACACTTTGAAAAGACAAATACAAAACTATCAACCGAAGCTTCCTCAAAACTACATGTCACACCGGACTCCTGGAAATCAATCCACATATTACAGCTACCACAGCATTTCGAACTCTCCATGATCAAACAGTATGATTAACAGAAACAGAAGCAGAAAACCAAACGCAACAGCCTAAAAGAGGAACAATAGGCCCACCAATGCCACTAAGTTGAAACATTTGAAGGTGGTTTTCATCAGGGGGAGCTTTAGAAGCACGGAAGACAGAAAGCTGTTTGAATTGCAATTCATGATTAAAACTAAGAGCCACATCCATGGACTTTTTCTGTTTTTAGGGAAAATGTTTCCACTTCCACTTCGTCTCATTAGTCCTTCTCTTGTTTTCGTGCCGTAGCGCATTTTGGCGCCGGTGTTTTTTTGTTTTTTCTCTGCGCGCTTTCCCCTTTTGCGCCTACTATTTTACGCGTACGAGTTTTGGCGCTCTTTAAAATGTGCTAACGTGCAAGCTATCATCGCTGTTATCTTCTAGCGTCATTTAACTTCATACCACTGAAGAAGGAAACAGAAGTGTTCGAAATATTTGGTTTTTTAAATAATCTGTTGGCTAGAGACATTGTCATTTTTTCCTATTTTTTTTATTTATATATATATATATATATGTATACATATATATATATATATATATATATATATATATATATATATATATATATATATATATATATATATATATATATATATATATATATATATATATATATATATATATATATAATATATATATATATATATATATATATATATATATATATATATATATATATGTATATAAATTTGTGTATATATATATCTATATATATATATATATATATATATGTATATAAATTTGTATATATATATATATATATATATATATATATATATATATATATGTATATATATATATATATATATATATATATATATATATATATATGTATATAAATTTGTATATATATATATATATATATATATATGTATATATATATATATATATATATATATATATAAATATATAATAAATATGTATATATATATATATATATATATATATATATATATATATATATATATATATATATATATATATATATATATATATATATATATATATATATATATATATATATATATATATATATATATATATATATATATATATATATATATATATATATATATATATATATATATATATATATATATATATATATTGATGGATAGTAAGCTAAGATCCGTTTAAAAGGATAGCCACGTGAAATAAAGTAACCAAACAAGTTAGCGGCGTCTTCGGTAAAGCTTCTTTGATCTGAACAGATACGTTTGTAGTCAAAAGCTGGCTATAGATTAGAGAGATTTTGAGGTGAATGGGATGAAAGCTGTTGTATGCAAGGTATGTATGTCTGTCTGTGGGTTTGGTGTATGTACGTGTGGAGAGTTGCCCATTTGCCAATTAAATGGTAACATAAAGAAAATTTATGCTGATATTAGAACTATCAAAAGTAAACTTAAT
>JAIGNY010002839.1:375000-402500 GCA_020152595.1 Chiridota heheva | reverse complement strand
TGGTTTTTGAAAATATAAACATAACACATAAAGGGTTGATAGAAACAAAGAATGAGAGAACGCTTATTTGTGGTGATTGTATCGAACGTACGTCCTGTCTGCCTGTACAACCTATCTGGGAGTCTGCATCGATGATAAGTTATCGTTTTCTAACCATGTTTCGAAGATGTTGTCCAAAGTGTATTATATTGTCTCTACATTAACCTATACCATTTCTTATTTCCCTCCTAAAACTAGGATGAAGATATTTACAACCTCCATCTTGCCTCATATCATTTATGCAGTCCCAGTTTGGTACCATTTAAAAAAATAAAAGATGAAAATAGAATCAAAAGTTTCTTGAGATATGTGCCAATATATTTTGTTTAGATCGTGATTTACTTATAAATAAAGTAAACGATGCAGCAAAGAAAGAATTTGACAGACTTGCCCAAAACATAATTTCCACGAAAACCACCCATTAAATTTAGAAATAACATCCATGTGCAATAGAACAAATTATAATCTGAAAAACCCAGCCATCATCCCAAGTTTTAGAAGAACAGTTTTTGAAAATTCATTTCTATTTGAATAAAGCTGCATTTTTTATACATTTTGGTATTTTACACCCCTTATTATAATCCTTTTTAAGTAATCATTTTGTATTCATTTTCATATCTTTCCCGTTTTATATTCTGATATTTTACATTATTTCCTTTCGTTTACTTTTTATTTGTTATTATTATTGTTATCATTATTGTTATTATTTGTTGCATTTTATATTATTGTATTTTCCTATTTAGTAATTGTACATAATCTATACTGGAAATAAATCAATTAAAAATTGAAAATATATATATATGTATAAATATGTATATATATATATATATATATATATATATATATATATATATATATATATATATATATATATATATATATATATATATATATATATATATATATATATATATATATATATATATATATATATATATATATATATATATATATATATATATATATATATATATATATATATATATATATATATATATATATATATATATATATATATATATATATATATATATTCGTGAGACTAAAAAAGTATGGAGGTCAAGCAGTATTAGCAATAATACAAAGATTAATCTGTACAAAACCGTAGTAAGGCCTATTCTCCTGTACGGAAGCGAAACCTGGATAATTGAATACAGGTGACGAAAAACGTAATGACATTTTTCTACACAAATGCATACGAAGAATCTTTAACATTAGATGGCAACAAAAATTTCAAACAGGGAATGATACCCAACTCCTCAGCGATGCTGTCAGACAAAGGAAATGGAAATTTATTGGTCACATTTTAAGGCACGAACAAAACGACGACTGTGTGACAGCTCTAACATGGGCGCCTGATGGAATACGTAAAAGAGGGAGACCCAAAAACGACTTGGAGGAGAACGATTAAAAGGGAAAGAAACAAAGCAGGATGGAAAACATGGAACGAAACCAAGCTTGCTGCAGTCTGCAGGATTGAGTGGAAACATTGCGTGGAGGCCTTATGTGCCACTTGGCACGAAGCAGCTAGGTAAGGTAAGGTAATATATATATATATATATATATATATATATATATATATATATATATATATATATATATATATATTTATATATATATTCATATATATATATATATATATATATATATATATATATATATATATATATATATATATATATATATATATGTATATATATATATGTATATATATATATATATATATATATATATATATATATATATATATATATATATATATATATATATATATATACATATATATATATATATATATATATATATATATATATATATATATATATATATATATATATATATATATATATATATATATATATATATATATATATATATATATATATATATATATATATATATATATATATATATATATATATATATATATATATATATATATCCTCTGTTTTGTCTCCGCCCTCCTCCACGCTATCTTTGTTCGTTCGACTTTCCTCTTTCCATCTGGTGCCCACTCCAATGCTACTCTTGCATGACTCGTCTCCTTTTGCCTCATCTCCTCAATTCATCGATAATTCTATTCACCACTGTTAGCTCCATGATCCTTTCATGCTTTGCTCACCAATCCTTTCCGAGGTATTCCTAACAGTCGTTTAAACACTTGAACTGAAATGCATCTACCTTTGTTTCCCCTCTTTGTCACTTTCCATGCTTCTCTTCCATATAATAATACCGACCGTACTAATGTTTTAAACAGTATGATTTTTGTTTTCCTGTCAATTGCATCATTTATCCATACTCTCCCTACAGCCCTAGCTTCCAAAATGCGCATCTTGCCTTTCTTAGCATATTTTTGATAGCTTCTGTTCCACCTCCGTCAAGTTACCGACCTTGACTCTTAAATATACAAATCCTCTACGTCTTCCACCCCTCGTCTCCAATCTTCACCGCCGTCTGTCTTCATGCTCATATGCTTACATTTCCTCACATTTATCTTCATACCAATTCTTTCTGCCATATCTTTCATCCTCACTGTCTTCCTTTGGATGTGGTCATGTCTAGCTGATAGCAAAGGAATAGCATCTGCAAAGTCCAGATCTTCGTGTAGCGAATTAACTTTCCATATGATGCCTGTACTTTCACTTACTACCAGCTCTTTCATCATCCAGTCTACTGTCAATGAGAAAGGAATCCACTTGTCACACACCCCTGTTTCACACCATATATTATTTGGAACCACTCTGTCACTTCGCCGTCGTCTACAGATGATCTTGATCAGAGATGTGTTCCACTTGTTTGACTGCTGCAGTATGTTTCTCAGTATGACAATCTGTTCTGTGGTACACTTCTTTGAGCGAAAACTTGCTTGCTCCTGTATCAAAACCTTGTACACTCTTTCTTTAGTCTATCAATAAGTACACAACCAAATGCTTTACTCATCACTGGTAGTAATGTTAATCCTCTACAGTTACTAAAGTTCGTGAGGTCACCCTTCTTTGAAATCTCTACAAGTAACCACTTGTTCCATCTTCTCGGTATAATCTCCTTTGCCCATATTGCATTGAAGTGATTCGGCATTCTCTCTACCGTCGCATCCATGTCAGCCTTTAGCATTTCTGTTGTCACTTGGTCTGTGCCTGGGGTTTTCCATTCTTGGTTTGTCTCAATGCATGCTGCCCTGCACGCCTAGTTATAACTCGTACCGCAACTTCAGCTTCTTCTTCAATCCTCTCGTCTGATGCACCCAGTTTGTTGGTTCTTCTCTGCTTAAGATCGAGCTAAAGTGATCTTTCCGCCATTGCTGTGAGAGAGAGAGTTGAACACACAATTACAATGACGGGGTCGTCGTCTGCGTATTCGGTTATGATAGTACAAATGCTATCACGAAACGCTTAATACGACCCGGACGAGAACATAGGTACGACGTACGGACAGACATAACATCGACAACCAAGTCAATGTCCACGGCCTTTGATAACCAGTTGTGGTGCACTGGCGTGTCTACCCACCCCAGGATTGAACCCGGGGCCTCGTGGTCTGTAGACAGGTATAATAACCTCTACACCACAGTAGGTAGATAAGCCATTGTTGTCTTCCTTGTTTGTCCTTTATAATATCCCCATTTGTGTCCTTTACAATAGCGTGTTATAATATAAATATCTTTCATTGGTCCATTCTCTGCTGCTTTCTGAGCATCGTATACCGTTTTGCCCAACCATTTTCTTGTGTGACTTCTTATGCATCTTTTCACATCTATGTCTTTCATCCTGCACTTTCACTCTATCAATCTTCTTTTTGATCTCTCTCCATTCATCTGCTGTTTTCCATGCCTCCGCAGTCACCCAAGTTTTGTTTGTTTGCAAGAAGTGATAAAAGAAAATGGTTGTGCAGAATGGCACACAATGTTCAATATATTTAAGGTGTGTTCCTAACCACGTCAGACCAGAATTAGGACTAGGGCACAATGATATTGTAATATAATCGTTTTCCCTAGGGCAAAAATTAGCTAGATTGTACTGAAATTCACCGTATATATCAAGAATAGAGGAATACAAGGAATTTAATATATCAATTTATAATGTAATGTTTCATTTTTTTTCTATCTTTATGGACTACATTTAAGATTAAGCAAATTAGGAATAGATTGCTAATTCAACATGTAAATCCATTGTATGTATAATTGTTTATCACATTGGTTTGATGGAAGCAGATAACATTACCAGTATCTTGAAACGATAATACCATGAAGCTAAAGACTCATACTCTAAGTCTAATATATGTTCCTGTATGAAAAATCTTTAGAACCACATGCGTCATCTTGACGCCCATCACATACAGTGTAGTTTGTTTCGCTAACTACCGTTGTTGTCGCCTAACACTTGTGCACCTGTGTAATTGTTTGGATGAAATAAAGTTACAATTTCGTCGTAGAATAGTATATCAAACCACAAGTGAAGAAATAATAATGTGAGCATTGTTTGCAACCGTTCATTTTCAGGCACCCTGAATTATTTATATACGCCAACATCGTTTTAGTTCACCACAATCCTCAACCTGCAAGGCTCGATAAGTAAGCAATGCGATACAAGCTGTACTGTGCCTTATCCATAATTCAGTTTGGCTTCAATTTCTCAAATATGTAGATTAAATTTTCATTTTCCTTGAAACTGCTGAAGAAAAAAAATATTACAAAGGACACAATAGCCATGAAAATTATGGTAATTGAATACAAATTTCTACGATCTGTTAAACAGATGAAAATATGGACTATTTGACATTTGATTGCAGCAAGGGGTCCTAGATAACAGCTTTTGTAGCAGATATATGTCACTTCGGGCATTCCCAAATACAATTTCATTCTTAAAATCACATTTCTCTTTTGTATCACTCGACAGGTCTGTCAACTGCAGCATGATAAGCCGAAATAATCTAGGGGTTACGTTGACCTGTTCTGATTTTACAAGAAGTATTGCTTTCGTGCGTCACGATCAAGTAACATTCGTGGCCTCGAGCGTTTCCGAATTGATGCAGTGGTACCGAGTGGAGAAAAGGTTACTGTGATGTGAATATCTCCCATAAACTCCAGCGCCACATTTTGAATTAATGTCGTCATTTGAAGTTTTTGTAGTTCTGTAAGAGAAGAAATGTTACAGAAGAGAGCTAACGAAAGATTAGTAACACGGGTTGGTCGAGCATCAATATGTGATGTAGCCAAATTATCTAAATACATATGAAGATGAACTGGGAACAATACCTTTTACGAATTAAGCGGTATGTTGACCGTGCACTAAATGACAAAGATGTGTCATTTGTGATTTCATTGGCTATCTTCCGCGCTGCTTAGATCTGACCCAGGCATAAATTAACGATCTGGGCTATGATTCGTTGTATAGTTTAAATGCCTAATCTTGTAATGGAGTTAATATAATATGTCAAAGTATGAAATGTTTAGCGAAATTGATTTTTTTATTTTTTAAAACCTGGATATTGTATACATTCTAATGTTTTATTTAAGAAGATTGATTTTTTGCTTACACGCACAATAATAACGTAGGACAAACACGAAGGAGGAGAAAAGGTGGAAATGGGATACACAACATAAATACACTATTTACAACTTAGTGCAACACAAAGACAACAATACCGATCTATTCGATCGGAAGTGTCAAACTGTTTGGGTCCATTGTAAATAATACCTTGTTAAGTCAAAGTAAGTTCAAAGAAGGGAGAGAAATTAGATTAGTAGATCTTGTGCAGTAGAATGAATTGAGCTGCAGATGAATAGAGTTGGATACATTTGGTGGGATGTAATTGTATTGCCAATGATGCACGAAGATGCACACTTGAAATCTATGTAAATTGTACACTGTGTGAGAATTAAATAGGGCAAAAAGCGGATGCGCATGATTATTACATTTATTATTAGGCTTGTTGGGTGTACCTTTTTTAACTTTGTTAATCCTAGTAGAATATTTATCACTCAACACAATATTACAGTAAGATATGTAAGTGGGTTGTAAATCATATGGAGGACCTAAATGAGAAGTCTTTTGAGATAATTAATCTACTGTTTTTGCTACTTTCTTAAAGACAAATAAATTTAATTCGACCACATCAAATGTTTATCAATCAAAGCGCATATAAATTTGCAAAATTTAGAAACATTTATAGCAACGTTGCTTGAAGTAAGTTGTTCCCTGAAGTGAAGAATTTAGGTGCTTGGGAAAGAAGAGGTTGTTGTATTCTTTAACAAAAAGGTTATTCACATAAAACCACGATAGTAAAGTTGTTAATTATTTGATATAGTAGGAATGATATTGTCACAAATTAGGTCAGAATAAAATAAGTGGGTATCATCAGCATATACAATCTGTCAGATCGTATTTGACGACGACCTTTAAGCACATCTGTTTCCATCATGCTCGCAAGAATCGAGATCTTGCTTCTCTGACGTAAAATACGAATTTCGATTTGCCTTGTTCCCTTTAACTATTATTTTTATTTCAGCTAATATATTGCAATGTCCATAATGATTTGTCAGTTTTACATCAGGTCTCTCTGGCATGCCAAAAATATGAAGACAATTCTTATTGAGTACTGCTCTTGCTTAATAAGGCTTTTCTTGCGAGTGTCATACTAATCAGTGAGTGATATCCTGGACACTAAAAGGATGCTAAATATATTTAGTTACTGCTATCTTTAAAAGTGTATAGGTTCGCCTGATTTTCTACACACAGGTATGACAAAGACCAAAATTTATATTCTAGATAAATAACATTTAGCAAGAGAAAGGGCACCCTCAGAGCTTGGAGACCGTTACTATTTTTCTGGATGAAAATGACAAGTAAAGATAAACATTTAGTATGACTGTTAATTATTTGACTTTTTTTGTTTTTTAATGGCAAACATTTAAATACACTTCACGGAACTTAATGAACAACAGTGGCATTTACAATTATCTTTGATAGTTTAACTTCACAATGATTAGATATCAGAGAGGAAAAAAAACATTAAAAAAAAGATTACAACATATTGATGGATTGAAAATCCTAAATAAGACTCATTGAGAAGATGTTTCCTCTTTAGTGTATTGCAACATGTGTCATGGCCTATTTGAAATCCCGGTATCACTTAGCAACCCCTCTGTCGAGGAGATCGGTGTCATAGCACCTTCTAGATTTTTTAAACACTTAACGCTGACATGGTGATATTTTGAAAACGTCCCTTGGCGTTTTTATTGCTGTGTATATATGTAAAGCTACTTGAAAGTCACAATGAACTAATATGTAACGAAGTAAAGTACGTTTGAACCGGATGACTTTATGAAAAGAGTTCTATTCATGAGCAGCACTGAATCATTAACCTCTTGATGTGTTTGACGTCTATTGATTTTCGATCATATGTTACTGTGATAATATTGTTTACGCGAGGGTCTAACATCATAAGTAGTATTTCCCGGAGTAATAGCTGCTGATTTCTTTCTTATTGCAGTAGCTACAAGTAGTTAATCAGAAAACATAATTTACAGTTTCTCCCCTGTCGGATGCTTGTTTATTATTAAGGTGGAAACACACCGGACGCGACGCGACGAGCGATTTTTTAGATAATCATACAGGAAACAAATATTATAAGATGCTTTGATTTTTTGCTTACACACGATGAAGTTAACAATTGAGGCTTTTTAATGATACTGGAACATTTGTTAGAAATGCTTTTTGTTCAAACTGTGGAGAAATTTGCTTTAGTAGGGCGCGATTTTCTGTTGCGGCGCGAATTTTGCTTCAACTGTTCAATGGGCGTAGAAAGGCCCTTTTAATCAATTTCCAATTATCATCTGAATAGCTATGCAATTACGATGCTTTTCTAAAAACAAGAAGTCAAAACGTTTCTTTTCCTTTGTTTTATTCACTTTTGTACAAAAAAATTGCTCGCCGCGTCGCGTTCGGTGTGTAACGGCCTTTACTCGGAGCTGTTTTACTGCGAAAACGAACCTTTGTATTCACAATATCTTATTTCCAAGTTTGTAATCCCTGTAGATCGACCTTTTTCATTTAATTCCATTACCTATTTCAAATATTTATTAACAATTCCTCCATGTTGATATGCAATTCATAATTTTCCGATTCAAGTGATGCAAGCAAATTGTAAAACATTATAAAGTGTTGTTTATCTGTCATAAATTTGTTGTCATGGTTTCTCGACAACAGAATTAGACACATTTAAGCCTTAATGAAAAACCAAATGTCATTAACTGCTCATGGACTGTATATTACTAGATGACATCATGATCAAAACCACGGTCACACTTTCTACTCTATTACTGGTCTTATAGTGTGAGTCATATAACTAAAAACACGTTTCTTAGTGATCATTCTCTAGTGAGCATATACAAACACAAATTCACAAAACTGAACAAAGACGATTGATTACGTCTTCCCGGACAAATTAAAACAATTCTGCCACATGTTTTGCAAGATTTGGTCTGAAATGTAAAGAAATTCCCTAGATTTCTATTTCACAATTGTCCCACCCCATCAGCATTTGATGAACTTTGCCGCAATGTCCAATAAAAGTTGGATACAAATTTCTGAATCACACACGGGATTTAATTTATAAGTTTAAACGTTTCTTTTCCCTCTTACAAGATATATTCCATCGTAGCATAACAATTTTCTTTCATTAAATCTATGTTCTTAAGCCGGAGATGTTTTCTTATCGAAACTTCAGATCTGGTACCGACCGAAGTACTCGATGATTGTCTTTATAAGCAACTAATTGGTCTCAAACACGAGTCTTTATATTTATGTGGTGTCAAAATGAAAACAAAAAATTGTATTGCAATTTAGAAGTGTGTAGAAAATTAAGTTGGGCAAATCAGGTGAAATCATTCACCACATCGAATCCATCTGCTCCTGAAACCATTCGATATAAACAATTGTGTACTATTATTAACCAATATTAGACTGTTAGAGTTCTGTTAGCTCTCAGTCAGCTTGTACACCCGGATTTTATATAAAACACTGCTATAATATAGATTGATTAACTATGAATATTATTGTAGATACGGTATCCGTGAATTTTAATTTTAATTTGGCAGATGGGGCTTCCTTGCTTTGAAATAATTTAGTTGTATGAGTGTCAAACAAGTTATTTCTATGATAAGATGAAATGATTGGTGGAAATTTAAGATCTAAAATGTTTCAAGATGTGTTTCAAAGTATTTCAATTGATGCAAATATAATTTGCCAATCCTTGCCTTAAAAAAAAAAAACTCCCCGAGAAAAGTATAAATCTTTTGCTGCGGCAGTAATTGACAAAAAAATTGGCAGGAAAGCGTTCAATTCTATTATACACGTTAGCACGATAACTGGCATTTAAATTAATTTATAATATACCTGAAAATTGATAGGACAGAAAGGGTACGTCGTCACTCTTCTATTCAGTATATTTATTTCAAGAACACTTCTGATATTTTTGAAACCTTTTACCTCTTGAACGGCATAATAAATAAAAGTACATGTTACACTTCTCTTCTCTGTCCTTTAAACAAGACAGACATATTTCTCACCAGTAAACTAATCCTTTGAGTGTTACAAAATTTGGACTCGAATGCTGGGGCATGTTTACGCATACTGTTAGAATAAGCGCCTTCTGTGTGCAGAAAATGTTTTTTCCTTTAATACTAAGTGATGATATAACCTGAAGTGTTTCCATCATTTAAAGGTCAGTCAGGTTTTAGACAAGTTTCGGAAGCAGAACATCATCTAATGCTTGACAGTCGTCGGTCTTGTTCGTGATCTGTTTTAGTTTCCTACCCCGACTTCTTACTTATTTAATTCAAAAGATACTCTATAAGTGAAATAGATATAACGTCACTGGCAAATTGATACAAGAATGTGAAAAGTCGTATAGCCATGACTAGATTGGGGAGAATTATCAAAACAGAACGTTTTTTACACAAAGCAACCTCAAGATCCCCGGGACATACAACATTTTAACGATCGTTATTAATCAATCGATTAATACCCAGTGAATACACTTTAGTCTGAATTTAATTAAACCGTGTTACATACCTCATTTCAGCATAATTACACAATTATCAAATAATGCAAAATCTTATTTGGTAATCTTTTTGAATTCATCTGTGCATATCTTGTAATTTAAACTTTTTCTTGTGATCAAGAAGAACGTCTGGAGGTAAGAGACGAAAGGTTTTGGACCACCACAAGTCATGTTCAGAAGCAGACAGGAATGAAATGATATTTGAGCTCTATCGATGATTTGAAAATCAGAACCGGACTAAGTAAGAAAATGTTTGAGAGGTCACTGGGTGCGACAATGGGCCATTATAATATTTATCCCATTATAAATACAAAACAAAGTGGCGACGATGGACCATTAAAATATATGTCCATTATGACTACAAAACAAAATGGCGACGATGAACCATTTTAATATATGTCCATTTTAACTACAAAACAAAGTGTCTACCATGTAATCATTTTTCAATTCAAGCGGTGATTTGCAAGCAAAATATAAAAGATAAATCTGTTATTTAGTCCTATCTGTCCTATAATGGTTGAAATTAAAAGTACATGGTAACTAACTTACGCATTTCTTCAGAAGACCATGGTTTCTTGTAATCTACAAATTTATGTACAACCAACGTACATAAAACGTATTTAAATCATTTAAGATAACGTATAATTAGCATATATAAAACGACCAAAATTTCCTTCTACTCGACAAAATGATGTATTGCATTGCAAGAAACTTGCAAAGTCCAGAAAATGATTGATTATGTTTGAAAGTATTGAACATATATGACAAGAGAATGCACTCTACCTGCCAAATAACTTCCCGATCAATTACCTGATAGGCCATAAATACAAGCTGACAAGGGTAAATAGATTTGCGAATTAAAATTACAAGACCAGCGAGAAAAAAATGGTCTCTAAGAAGTGGCCGATAATATACTTTGGTATCAAATTCTATGAAGATGGGTACGATTTACTGTGAGCTTGTATGCTTGATGTGGATTTACCACACTACTTTCACATTCTCACTAATGACATATCTAAATGTTTTAGCACGCATTTTGTTTGAAGAAAAATGTGTTGGAATCTCATCAAAACTATCTTAGTTAAATTAAAAGGATTCTTACAATTATTAGTGTTGCCTTTGAAATTGCTGTAATTTGGGATACAGATCATGCAGGTGCCTTACTGACAGTGGCGTAGCCAGGATTTTCATATGGGGAGGGAGGGGGGAGTGAATTGAACCGACACGATATTGAGTGGTGTAGTTGAGGTGACACCGAAGGTATCACTTCCAGCGCAAAGCGCTCGACTTGTTGGAGTGGGGTCCAGGGCCCACTTACGGGCCTCTGGTAGGGTCCAGGGGCCCGCTTACAGGCCTCTGGTAGGGTCCAGGAGCGAAGCCCTGTAGGCAGCTCTCGCAAAATTGATATTTTAAGAGAAAAAAAAGAATGTCACAACGCATAGTAAGAAGGTGTATTATACAAGTCAAAATTCATGTCAAAGAGAGCTAAAATACACCACATACAAATCATAAAATCAAAGCGCAAAGCGCTCGACTTGTCGACTCGGAGTCCATGAGTCGACAGGGTCCCTGGTGGGATCCAGGAGCGACACCCCGGTAGGGGTCTAGGGGGAAGCCCCGGAAGCTCTCGAAAAATTGACATTTCAAGGGCAAAAACGTATGTCACAACGCATAGTAATTCCTGTCAAAGAAAGCTATAATATACCATATACAAAACACAAAATTATGAAAATCTATCACTTTTTTCCCTAGCATCTTCCAAAGCTAACCCCTCATCAATTCAATGTTGAAGTACAATTTTTACAAGTTGCGCCTTAGTCATACTTGTCTTTAGATAAAAGTCATGGAAGTTTGCTAGTTCTAACAGCCCAGACTTCAAAGACGCTACACTGGAAGTAACCTTGAATTCTTAAAGAGTAAACGGCATTTTTACTGACTGTTAAAAAACAAAGTGAAATAAAACATGTGTGCGATCAAATTGCTGACCTAAATCCATATATATCATAAAAATCGAATTCTGAAAAACAACATGTATCAAATTTAATGACACATTTTCTAGAACTTCATTTTCGAAAAAACCAATAGAAAAGACATACAGAAATTATATTCATTTCCCTGACAGGCCCCCAATTTCTGTTACGGCCAGATCAAAACTAGTCAGAATAAACTTAGATAAGTAATAACTTGAAATTAAACACAAAAAATGACCGACAGAAAGAAACAGAACTCGACATTTGTATAGTGATTAATGATGTACAATTTGTGCAACATGAAACATTAGGTAATACATTCTACAAAATGGCAATTATGCAAATGTTCATGGTATTAAAAATTGCTATTGCCTGAACACAGGAGATTCATAGCATGTCCCGTACCATGGAGGTAGAAACCCTACCTCCATGCCCGAACCCATTGTACAGTCCGGTAGCATGCCTATTAATGGAAACATAAATGTTTCTATTAATGTGAACATTTTACTACATGGAAGCCGCCATTTTGTGATATTTCCCATGATTCTTTGCTATCCTAACGTTAAATCTTTATGCCTTGTTACATTTTTCAAATTTGAAATACGTCTGGGAAAAATATCTTTGCTAAGGGAAACTTAAAACTTATGAAATGAAAATACCTTTATTACTGGTATGGCTACAACTTTTCCACTCCCATTTGATATGTTCACCACGCCGTTTTTTTAAATATTAGATCAAATAGAAAATAGAGCTAGGATTTTTGGCGCGAAACTGCCATTTTGAAAATTCAAATATTTTTCAACGCAATAATTTTTAATATTTCAAGGACATAAATTAGAAACTATGACATTTTATCGCAACATCTGAACAATATGGATGCATGACTTCAACATTCTCGTGTGTTATAAATGTTTCTATTAATAGGCATGCTTCCGGACTGCTGTAGATTTGATTGAAATATTTCTTGTGCGTAAGCAAAATTTAAAAACATTCCGCTATTTGTTAATGATTTAAGAATTGAAGCTTGCCGATCGAAAAATACTCAAAGCGAGTCGATAATTTGTTGTCTTGTGGTCAAGATTATATTGAAAACGAATTCAGTGTGTTGACGTTTTTATTTTGCATGCAAGATAAACATGTCAACATTAACCTTTTAAGGTGTTTTCCATCTCTTTAAAAAAAAAAAAACATTACTTTAGTAGATAATTATTTATGATACTATGCGTTTTTTCCGATGAGTGTATGCAACGGCGGTGAGCGGAGGTGGGTAGTATACTGCTCTGAAAACCATTATAAATGTTTGATTATATGCGTTGAAAGGTTTCCTAAGGTTAGTCTTAGGTCTAAAATATTGTCCTGAAGTTTGGTGATATCTTCTGGTTTTCAGCTATATTCTCATTGTAAGCATGTAAGTATGTAATGACATAAATGATGCAGTGACAGTATTCAGCATAGTCGGTAAAAACTGTACAATAATACAATCTCGTTTTTCGGTCGACTGAATCTCGTCCCCGGAAAATTGCTTGACACGTCATCAATAAATATTTAACATACTAGTTACATCACTAAATTCAATGATCAATCACTAAATCTAATTATTAATTGGGATTGACATATTTCTGCCAATCAGAAACGTTAGATTGTACTGTTTATCGAACTCAAAACGAACGATACTTGTCTAGTTGTTGTATCCCATAACGCATCCGCAGCCCGTGCAATCCATACTGTTATGTTCCACGTTCAAAAACTTAAAAGCAAAATCTCCTAGCATCAATTTAAGTTGGGGAGTTTAATTACTGGAAACTCTTGTCGCTAATAATTAAACTTATTTCCATAACCTTTTATGAAGTTTTTATGCCACCATGTTAAGTCGCACCTTTTGTTTTTCCTGTTTTTTTAGTAAGAAGACAGAATAATTTTCAATCACCTTGATTAATCACAAATCTCGTCAAAAAAGTGAAATGCTGCTATTAAGGTAGCCTATCAATCATATACATGGTTAAAAAGAGCACTATCTTCCACCCGATGCACGAAGATAAAATATTACTAAGAAGTATAAAAACAAGATATCCAATTGTGTATAAATGTGGATGCATCGATCGTGATGCAATGTCAGTTCTTAAGCATATGTTTTTGCAACCGAATGTCCAAACGATATCATAGTATATTTTACAAGTGCTGGCACATCTTATAAATGCAGATATTCTGGTATGATCTTTCAATTCTTTCTTAACCAATTTGGAAATTATTTTTAGCTTGTCCTTTGGTTTCTAAATGTTACAACTACCATATCATTTTCAGATATCTAGATACGAACCCTTTGTATTTAATTTAGTAGTAACAAAAATGTATCAGCATAAGTATGATTTTTAGACGAAAAGTTTTCGCCATTGCATCAAGTATGTAACTTCGTAAAAAGCCTTCTTCTATAGTTTCATAACGGAATAAGTTATTTTTGCTTCATAACAGTGCATACACGTCAGATGCGGAAGAGGACACGGCGGCGGGTCAGGCAAAGTTCCCCTGATGGTCTGAGAGTACTTTGTATTAACATTAATTAATAAACGGCAGATTTCCCATTGAGTAGCAACATTTATCAGTACAAATTTCCGCGTATAAAAATGACCACCCACCCTCCACCCGAAAGGTGATCCTTCCTACGCCACTGATGCATACAGGCACACTTTCATTATGTGTTGGACTTATCGTACATAAGAGAGAGAGAGTTGAACACACAATTACAATGACGGGGTCGTCGTCTGCGTATTCGGTTATGATAGTACAAATGCTATCACGAAACGCTTAATACGACCCGGACGAGAACACAGGTACGACATACGGACAGACATAACATCGACAACCAAGTCAATGTCCACGGCCTTTGATAACCAGTTGTGGTGCAGTGGCGTGTCTACCCACCCCAGGATTGAACCTGGGGCCTCGTGGTCTGTAGACAGGTATGATAACCGCTACACCACAGTAGGTAGATATTATCGTACATGCTCCATTGTGTAATTTTATTTCGATACTTTTTGTCATTCGAATAGATATTCATTGTACTATTTAAGCCTCTGTTTATTAATTAAAGACCCGAAATGCGAGGTTCACCTAGGTTAAGATCAATTATCCAATCATTATGTGTACTTTGCAAACAGCACAACGTAAGAAACCATACAGAAGAAAAATCACGTAATATATTTAGTCTCACGTAGGAACAGATCGAAAGGGAAAGTCAAGAGAGCGATAAAAAGGTTTCAGACGATAGGGAATTAAAAATGCTTTTGAACAAAAGTTTCAAAAGATATGCACCTTGTTTTTTGTTTATGTTTTTTGCAAGTCTTTATGCTCAGAGATAACAGGTACATTTTTATACATCAAAGATTTAAAGCAATAATTTTGGAAACATTTGAAAAAATAAAAAAAAAAACATGTAGATATTCATTCCGTATAAATTGTAAATGATCCCATAAATTTAGTTGGGAAGAGAAAAAGTCTTATTTAAGAATTACAGTATCATTTTAGCCTTTGGCGGTAGAAATACGACCAAGAACTTGTTAACACCTTCATGATACAAACATGATGTCTGTGTGTTTATGAAAGGCTTTGGATTGAAAATCGTCAAAAATGAATAACAAATTTTAGCGAAGTTTATTAACAAGTAATTCAATTGTGTTACACTATTGTGGTTCGTTTATTCCAAAACAGTATGAATGGCAATAACAAGATACAGCGTGAACACCCGCTGGCGGGCAATGGTTTACATTTACTTGAGAGATGAAAAGGATAGAAATTCAATTGCCTCTGGGGCTTTCTTGTTTCGTTTTATAAAAGGAAACAATAACATTCAAATGCAATTATATTTGTATCCTTATATCTTATATTCTATTCTCTAAGTTGTTCAGAATATTTACAAACAGACAAAGATGTATGTCAGTAATGTTAACAAATTATTGTTTTCTGATTGAAACTATTATCACAACATATTTATTTTGGTAGTCGATTGTTCATTAAACCTTACAAATGTTATCATATTATACTACATTATGTCTAAAGTGTACAAATAATAATTTAGAAATTACATTTAATGACAACGAGAATTACCAGGCTTATATTGTGTATGCATATGAAGGATATTGCTCTTTTTGACTTATTACTAGGTTCAAGTTAGGTTCAAGTATTACCTCTAGGTACCTTGTGGTAATATAAAGTATCAGTAAGCAGATTTGTGGCGTCGGTTGAACAAGCTTTGACATCCCAGGTGTTTATTACGTTTTTAGAATTCAAAAGAGCACTTTCTCATAAAAAGAGTTCTTCGGTAATAATGAATTAAACATTCGTGCGATTTTGTAAATAATTTCATATCAGAAGATACAAATCTGACGAGGTAGATTTAAAAAGGCTGGAAGTCGAAAAAGTTGAAGTAGATAGAGAGATAAGATTAAAAGAATTGGAAATTTTGTAGTAACCAAAGGACCAATACCGAGGAAAGATTCGAAGTTTTCAAAGTAATAAGATTAATTCCTCGATTTAATGAGAAAGAGGTAGATGCGTATTTTTCACATTTTGAGAAAATAGCCACTTATCTAAAATGGCCTAAAGAACATTGCACCCTACTTGTTTAGAGTGGTCTCATTTGGCCCTACTTGTTCAGAGTGTTCTCGTTGGGCCCTACTCTTTCAAAGTATTCTCATTGGGCCCTACGTATTCAGAATTTTCTCGTTGGGCCCTACTTGTTCAAAGTATTCGCATTGGGCCCTATTTTTTCAGTGTTCTTTTTCGACCCTTCTTGTTCAGAGTGTTTTTATTGGGCCCTACTTGTTCAGAGTGTTCTCACTGGGCCCTACTTTTTCAGAGTGTTCTCGTTGGGAAAGCTCAAGAAGCTTGTTTGGCTTTGTCACTTAATGATAGCTCCAATTATGTCAAAGTCAAACAGTCCATTCTAAATTGGTTCCTGAGGCTTATAGGCAAACATTTTGAGACTGTAGAAATCAAGAAGGTCAAATGTTCGTAGAATTTGGGCGGAAAAAGCAAACAATGTTTTACCATGTGATGAAATGCAAATCAGTAGATAATAACTACTAAAAGTTGAAAGAATTAATGTTAGTGTAGGAATTCTGACCGGGTGTAAGTGGGGATGTAAAAACACACCTGACGAACAGAAAGCTGACAATCTCGAAAAAGGCGCTAGTTTTGTTCAAACAAAAGTGTTTCCGAAGAAGAACATGTCAGTCCGTAATAAGAATCAACCAAAAAACAATCAAACAAAATTTTCAAATCCAAAGTCAAGTGATTATCAAGGGCGAACAAAAGCTCATTCTTTACTTGTGCCTAATGCAAATAGCCAGAGCACATCATTTCTAAATGCTTTAAGTTGCCGGAAAAAATGAGACTAAACTGTTTCCAAATGCTCCGACAAACTTTTTTACCATGAGGGATAATTTAGATCCGAAAATGGGTCAAAAGCCTATGCCATCTGATATTGATTAAGATTATTTGCCTATTTTAGAATTACTTTTCTCTTAGGAAATGACGTGGCGAAAAACAAAGTCATTTCTTCATTTTCACCTTTTCCCGAGGTTACAAAAGTGCCTATTTTGTACAATAACACAAAGCAGCTAGAGGAAGAAAACCCTGGTTTATTTCCAGCCTGTGTTAAGACACGTTCCATGTCAAAAACTCAAAAAACAGTTTATACTTCTAGATGAAAATGATTTTGATATATTATGATACATTTTGCGGGAGTCTCAAAACTGATGACCCGATTTCTTCTATTTCTGATTCTTCATTTAAGTTTTGTACATCTGATGCATGTAATGTTGACGGAAAGTCTTCGTTTGTAGAAAATCTAATAAAGGATTATAACCATTCCATTGATCCACCAAACGTTGATTCTGACGCTACATTAAAGCGGCATACTGTTGATACAAACAGTTCTGACAATGTGATTAACAAATCAAATGTCGTTCGAGACCAAGAAAGGGATGAGACTTTGTCTATTATAAATCAACAAGCCAACTCTGAAGAAAAATCCTGTCAATTTTCTACATATTATTACAAGAAATCAGTGGTGTTAATGAGAAACTGGCGTCCACCTGACATTTCGTCTGGGGATGAGTGGCAAACTTTTCATCAAATAATCGTGCCAAAATGCTATCGAAATGAAATATTGAGTCTGGCACATGAAACGCCCCTAACAGATTATTTGGGCGTTAACAAAATGTATCGCAAAATTCTTAATCATTTCTTTTGGCAGAAAATGCGCCAAGACGTTGCCCAATCCTGCCCATCGTGCCATACGTGTCAGCTGATTGGCTGATTGGAAAACCCAACCAGAAAATTCCTCATGCGCCATTGAAGCCAATACCTGCTTTTGAAGAACCATTTAGTAGGGTGAATATTGATTGTGTTGGACCCTTACCTAAAACAAAATCAGGTAACCAGTACTTGTTGACGATTATGTGTGCGTCCACACGATTTTCAGAGGCAATTCCCTGGTTTTTCTTTTTACTCTGGTTGGACTTCCTAAAACTATTCAATATGACCATGGCTCTAATGTAGGTCAAAATTATTTCAGCAAGTGCTGTATGAAATGGGAGTACATCAGGTCAAATCCAGTGCCTATCACCTTGAATCCCAAGGGGCTCTGGAGAGATTTCACCAGACGCTTAAGAACATGATTAGATGTTATTGTATGGACTGTGTCAAGGAATGGGATTAAGGTGTGCATTTATTATTGTTTGCTGCTAGAGAGTCAGTTCAAGATCTTGAGGGTTTATCCCATTCGAGTTAGTTTTTGGACACGAAGTGAGATGTTCATTAAAATTGATGAAAGAGAAATGACTTGCGGATAAATCTAAGTTTCAGATGAATCTTCTAGATTATGTCAGTAGTTTTAAAGAGAGACTTAAGGAATCGTGTAAAATTCACTGAGTACAATGAAGAAATGGTATGATAGGAAAGCTAGGTGTAGAGTATTTTCCCCAGGAGATAAGGTCTTAGTACTACTCCCTTTGTCCGGAAGCACTCTTCAGGCTAGGTATCAGGGACCATATGTAGTAGAAAACAAAGCGAGTGATGTTGATTATATTGTGTTAACACCAGATCGGCAAAACAAAAGAGATTGTGTCATATCAATATGTTAAAGGAGTACTATGAGAAGAGTGATGATGTGTCAACTGGAACAGAGTTGATTCAGAAGGCTATTCACACATTTATTACAACTGATGAACGAGAAGATGAGATCAGAGACCCTGATTGTTTTGATGTTTGCCAAAAATTGCAAAATTCGGATGTCATTTCCAGCCTTGACATCAAACTTTCATATTTGAATTAAAATGAACAACAAGATTTATCCAATTTAATTCATGATTATTCAGATTTGTTTGGAGACACTCCACGTAGAACTAATTTGGTTTATCATGATGTAGATGTTAATGTTGCTTCGCCAATTTAACAGCACCCGTATTGAATCAATCCAGTGAAAACTGCAAGCATACAGAAAGAAATTGATTATATGTTTGAAAATGACATCATTGAAAAAAATAGTAGTGACTGCAGCTCTCCGTACATTTTGGTGCCAAAACCAGACAAATCTTTCAGATTTTGTACAGATTATGGCTAGGTAAATACTGCCTTAAAGTCAGATTCCTTTGAGTAGATTAGAATCAGATTAGAATTTTGTATCTAATATGTAGTAATGTCCTTTGAGTAGATTAGAATCAGATTAGAATTTTGTATCTAATATGTAGTAATGTATATATCATATGTTTGTTTTGTCTATGTTAGGATTAGTTGATAGTGTGTTCTTTGATTTGTTACTTGAACTTGAATATATATATATATATATATATATATATATATATATATATATATATATATATATATATATATATATATATATATATATATATATATATATATATATATATATACATGTACATGTATATATATATATATATATATATATATATATATATATATATATATATATATATATATATATATACATATATATGTATATATATATATATATATATATATATATATATATATATATATATATATATAATTTATATATATATATATAAATATATACATATATATATATATATATATATATATATATATATATATATATATATATATATATATTTATATATATATACATATATATATATATATATATATATATATATTATATATATATATATATATACATATATATATACATATATATATATATATATATATATATATATATATATATATATATATATATATATATATATATATATATATATATATATATATATATATATATATATATATATATATATATATATATATATATATATATATATATATATATATATATATATATATTCATATATGAATAAATATAAATATACATCTATATATATATATATATATATATATATATATATATATATATATATATATATATATATATATATATATATATATATATATATATATATAGATATATATATATATATATATATATATATATATATATATATATAGATAGATAGATAGATAGATAGATAGATAGATAGATAGATATATATAGATATAGATATAGATATATATATATATATATATATATATATATATATATATATATATATATATATATGTGCATATGTATATATCATTTTTAGAAGATCATTTTTAAGTGATAATCCCCAATGATAGTGAAAGTGTCTGTCTTGTTTTTATGTTACGCATTTCCAGCTTATATAGTTGACGAGTACAACCCCAGTGGTGTATTTCTATTACAGATAATTCTTGTAGAAAAAGTTACTTAATTTGAAGATAAATCGCGCATTTTAGCTACAGTCCCGCTTCGTTTAAACCACCTGCAATACCGGAATGATACATATATAGAAACTTACTGATAAAACCAATCAACGGAAACTGATGAAACATTTCTAAACGCAATTTTCACCAGAGAAAGAATCCGGCTAAAATTAATTTAACCTTTACATATCATATATCTAGGGGGAAATGGAATTCCTTTTCTTCATTCTTCGGTCTACTAATTACATTTTTCATTGCTGAAGGCAAATCGTAACGTATTGCGCGTATCTATATTTGACATTATAGTCTTATAACTGTTGGCATACAATTTAGAGATGTTGAAAAATTTTGTGTTGAATTTTTCTGATAAATACATTCATTTTGTTCTATTTTAAAAACCGATGCATAAAAAGAAAAGAAATACTTTGGAGAGGTAAAACTCTCCCCACAAATTATTTTGAAAAACAATAGATATAAGGTTGGAAAACATGCACTTACAATATGTGCAATTGGATATGTTCAGCATTAGGTGGTACTGGCATGGCACTCTTGAATGATTGTAGATTGACATAATGGCAGCGATGCATGAAAAACATCTCAAAACCAGTTCCAAGAAAAGAATGATTGTGCTTCACTGTTTCCAAAAGGTTAATTGAAAAGAATGATATTAATTATGATTATACCACGCCCTTTGCAAAACACGTACCAACAGCAGCTAAAATTCCAGTGCTGAGAAGAAAAAGAAAAAAACAACAACAACAACAACAACAACAAATACAACTTGTATCTTCCTATATCAGACAAGCCTGTATCGATGCATTTCGATTGTTTATGCTTTAAACAGTACTATTTACCCATTTTCGTGGTCTCATCCGTTAGTGCCTTTGGCCACTAGTTGCTACTTACGTGTCTACAAAAGCGTAAATGTGTATTCACTTAAAGAAAGGATCATCTTACAATAATTAACAGATTATTCTCAAATATTACCCACCTACTCCGTGCCTCTAGTAGACATTACTTCTTATTTTTCAAATTCTTAAACTATACTGTATTGTTTCAGGCACTTAGCAATGTTTCTAATTGTTATCATTCTTCATCATGCAATCCCACCAGGGTTTAGGAAGGATTGCTTTGATGTTTGGCATGTTTCCCCACGAAAAATTGTTTGCCAATCTCTTGAACAGCCGGCGCCGTTCATTTAAGCGAAAGTCATTTAGGAATAAAACAATTTCAACTTAAGGGATGAGGACACGTAATCGATGTAAATATGAAACGGAAGCTAAACAAGTTATAACGATAATTAAATATATGAACACTTGTTCAACATAGAGTTAGTAATATTTGTGATTCAAAATGGTAAGAGGAAAAAGGCAACAGTCGTAGCTTTTGATTTTTTTTCCAGTGTACTGTGATTCATTGCTACTTATTCAAACGTAATTATCGAAAACATGGCAAAACACGTTCTTGCGTAATATATATTATATTGTCTTAAAGTTACAGTTTCCAAATTTGAACTGAGATTCAAGGTTTGCGCGCAATTTATCTTTATTGAACAAATCCCTTTTTGGTGTGAATTCAAGGCTACCATACACTTAAATACACCCAACTCCGTCTCGCAATGAATACAAAAAAAAAGAAAAAAGGATGGGCAGGCAAAAGAGCATCCCTACAACGAAGAATCCAAACGGGAGCCTTAAAAGAAACCTAAAACTTATAAAAATACCTTCATTACTGTCATGGCTACAACTTTTCCACTCCCATTTGTTTTTCACCACGCCGTTTTCGAAATATTAGAAAAAAATAGACAATAGAGCTAGGCTTTTAGGCGCGAAACGGCCGTTTTGAAAATTCAAATGTTTTTCAACAACAATGATTTTTAATATTTCAAGAACATGAGTTAAAAAATATGGCATTTCATTGCAACATCTGAACAATATGGATGCATGACTTCAATAATATCGTGTGTTTGAAATGTTCCTATTAATAGGCATGCTTCCGGACTAACGGATAGGTTGTTCAAGCCCTAAAATTTTGTTTTGTATGTTTTTAAGTGATATGCTCCTTATCTTTAAAAGCTTTAAATAACATTTATAAAAAGTTTGTATAGTAGATTAAAAGATAACAAAATCTCCCTTGATCGTAAAAACGCACCCAAAAATGTATCCTCATCCAATTTCAAACAAATTAAGCCTTTTTCACACTTCTAAATCATAACATAGCAGTTAAACTAAGCTTTCAAGCAATCGTGAGGATAAAAAGTTCTTATTGATAAATTTGTATGTGAAGATTTGCCTCATGGCTAGCAGAAATTTTCTGATCAAATGAAAGCTCTTGTGATCCTAAGACTAGGTTTTAATATCCCTTTGTATAAAATTGATCTTCAAACTCGAAATGAATGGCTATGACCTTATACTACACGCTCAGCGACATAAAGCGTTGCAATAATTTACGAAAGAATGGTTCAAATCATATGCATGGAATATGCTTCACATTTCAATTACGTTTACTATTTGTTTTATATAAATGACACACATAATGATGGTTGTAGCTTTTCCAGATTACGTAACAGCTCACCAAATATCACTTCTTCTGTATTTATGAAAGGTAGATTAATATTTTTAATGAATAAATGATAGTCCTTCTGTGATAAAGGATTTATTTGTTTATTTGCATTTTAATTTGTATACGAATAACTGTAGGATATCGCCCAAATGAATATCTTACTTTAAAGAGAACTTAACTTGTATCAGTATCATAATCTCTTAATGTCAGAAGAAAAAAAAAACCCATATGAAAGACCTTGCTTGCAACAACGTTGTCCTATCCATTCACAAATATGTTTTTCATTATTATATTCACGTGTTATTGCTGCGATTAAGCGAAGCATATTTTAGCAACTGACCAAAGACCACGAAAAAAAAAAAAAAAAAATTGTTTTGTCATGGACATACAGAATTGTTTTCGTTGCCCTTTTCAAATGGTTTTGCGCACATGTCAAAAAGTGAGGGCGTAGTTTTAGGGGCCCCCCTAAAATCAAATGCTATCTAGCAGGCAACGGTATAACAATTTTCTGCTTAATATTAATATTCAAGTAAAATGTGCCCTCACGTCGTCTGTGGGCTATGGAAGCATGACGTTTATCGATCTTTTGTGGATAATATATTTGTAAAATTAGCAAATCCGAGCGCCCTCACTTTTCGGTCTAGTGCTCCTTTAAGAAAACTGAATTGGGTGCTAAATGCATTACAGAACTATTTCTATTCAATTCACTAAATACAAAATACATATATATGTATATATATATATATATATATATATATATATATATATATATATATATATATATATATATATATATATATATATATATATATATATATATATATATATATATATATATATATATATATATATATATATATATATATATATATATATATATATATATATATATATATATATATATATATATATATATATAAAAAAGAATAAGCGTATAATGAACAGCATTGTAACAATTATAACACTTTGAATAAAATGTAATTATTAAATTCGACTTGAATTTGCAGAATATATATAAGTTTTTGTAATTTGCCAAGAAATTGATATTGGAAACGAACTATTAGATATTGATTGAATATAAATGAATATCCCTATGGTCAGACTTGTTAATTTCATATTATAGAGGACAATTAAAGACTAAACATTATAATGGAAGCCTACCGACATTATACTCCGTTTAGAAAATATCGAGTTTAAACAGTGTAATGTCATAAAGGCACTGTAATTTAATGTATTTAATGTATTTCTTAGAAAACGAATCACATATTAATTAATAATTGGAAACATTTTTGTTTAATTGTTGAGTTGGGTGTAACATAAATGTTGTATGTTTATGCTTTGACCCAACATTTTAGATTTAAAAGAAGAAAAAAAATCATAAAATACACTAAGATTAATGGGAATGAGATGGTGTGATGTTACGCTTAGTTTATCAAAAGCTGTATGTATAAATTCTCTAAGACTTTTAAACTTAAAGGAGAATAACTCCTTGTAGAATATCGGTATGCCAGTTTATTTCTTTAACTGTCCTTCTATCATCTGATCATGTGAAATGCGCACATTCGACTTGAGGCATTTCTTAGTTATCTTCCATCAGAAGCAGCATTTTACGATAGTATAAATTAATTTTTAAATTTTGTTTAAATTTTTAAAGTTTTTTTCTGTATGTTACAACATTTGCCATGTGGCAACCTATTATTCTGCTGTATATGTAGCAGGTGCAACAAAGAGGAAAGATAAGGAAACGTTAGGAGATTTTCACGTTATGTTTGGAATTTGTATATTATTATACAGACAAATAAACGAAAATGTTGGACATTTTGTTTCATTTTCCTTTCATGGACAGGAGAAAAGGTGAAAAGTTTGTCATTTATTTATTTAAGCAAGCATGTTTTAGTATATATTGCATGTATTTGAATATATCAGTACATTTCAGTGATTCAGTAAAAAAATATACTTGAATATTTCAGTATATTTCAGAAAGCTTCTGGTAGAATTTGCGTCGACGTCGAATAAATTTGGCACTTTTTGCTCTATATCCGTGAAGATATTTGATCCTCCTTCGGTCAATACCAATAATACATTAATAAATGATTTCCTTTGTTACTGAAATACATTACTCGGTACATTAGTTATGAAACCTTCACTCAAAATATACATATAAGTCACAGGGGAAGCACCTACTGGGATTGATGGAGGTTAAAATTGGTAAACAACTTACTATGAAATGTCAGTTGCATTCAATGCTTTTCTATTCGTTCCTCAACAGAATTAAAGCATCGCCAAAGGCAAGGATTGATGATACGAAACTGACGCTCATATTCTCCTGCTGACAATACTTTTGGTTAAAAAAACTAATCATTTTGTGAGGATATTAGTCAATTGTAGCATTTCGAAAGAAGAGCAACGACATTTTAAATGACATTGACTTTTAGATATTCTTCGTGTCATTATCCTCTGGTTTTAGGGTACTTGATTGACTTAAGGAGCTGCTTGTAATCTTGTTACAGTTATTATTTGGTGTAAGAAGCATGCTGTACATGTAATTATAGCTTGACAAGATGCCACAGTAATTGCTTTCTCCTTTTTCCATCATCCTTAAAGTAGCAGATTAAATATTGTACTCGATATCTTGTTGGCCAAGTATTTTCTAACGAATGACCTAGTTATAAACGGAATGATGACTTATTGCCTCACCCGCTTTGATTAAAGTTTTGTCCTTAAACATTATAATATCATAACGAGATCAAGATCATTCAATTTGTTGCCTGATTGAATGGAAACCAATATGGCCGTGCAAAGTGCTTTGATAAAAGACTTCCATAGTCACTTCTCTTTACTTTAGAGAACAACAAATCGATAATATGAAGCTGATTGGATTTTGCGAAAACGAAGATGAAAGGAAAATAAACTGATTGAATTTACATCTACATTTTACTAGGACAATTGATTAAATAATCTAGTCCCAGAATCACATATGTAAGCATGAATGAGGATTTGTAAGCAAAAAAATGTGAAATGAAGATCCCTATGACTGACAAGTATTAGATGCATTGGCCGCGCTATAATGGCTAATTCTTCCTTTCTCTCTTGTTATCTACCTTTACCAATTATACTTTCGAGTCTCTTTTGATTAAAAAAAAAAAAATGAAAATATTTCATGATGTACGATAATATTGCATCTGCATTTTATCAAAAGATATGCACAGCTGGCTCTTCAAATCCGATTATTAGCAAACTGACCCCATTTCCCGCTTTTCGTATCCAACAATCTTCACGAACTCTGGAGATCCAATGAGCTGGACTTAAGTTAAAGGCGTTATGTAGGCCTGTATTGCTACAATAAAATGAGCTATGAATGTTCAGGATCTTCCTTTTTGCCAACAAATTATACATACTCATTATTCACCCATGCGGAAATATTCACCTACTCATTATACATACCATCGATACACCTTCCTATTTTGTACTGCGTTGTAGTTGAATTTGTATCCGTTTATCTTCTTTTAAAATTTTGAAGCTTGAATCAAGAATCAATTTTCAATATCTTATGGACTCTAAAAGCCGTAGGTTAATACAAGTTCTAGTTGTTTTTAGATAAAGAGTAGCTCCATTATATGACTTTATGATACTTCAAAAGTGGTTCTAAGATATACAAAGAACTTTAAAGAATTTGCATATAGGAGTAAGGCACACTTTAGACTTCAGAAGTTTTTTTATCTTTATTTGAAGACGGAAAGTGAAGACCCTAGATTTAATTTCAAACGGCTATACATACGTCTAATACTGGGTCAAGCTCATCGCTAGCATTCTCCTTAGAATAAATTACATATTGAAGGACTTCGTGGTAATATAGAGGGGAATTCATGTTGTAGTTCCTACGAGTCATTTGTGTTGCTATATAGGACATTAATTCACCTGCAATCCACACCTCATAAAATGTTTTTCATATAATATATATCTAAGTTCTTTAATTTGATAAAAACATAATTATTATGGAAATGATAAGATTCCATTCATAAGTCTCCAGCAACCTACGCGAAGGAA
>JAIGNY010002839.1:347500-370000 GCA_020152595.1 Chiridota heheva | reverse complement strand
CTCTAAAAAGGTTTCCTATACAATTACAAATAGGTCTGTATGCTACTTGTTTTTATATCATTTATGAGGTACATATTGATATACTAAAGTGGTCAAGTACTAATTACAACTAAACGTACAAACTTTGATCTTGTCATGTTGCATTTGTCATGGTGCATTTCATTTCATTTCATGTTGCGCGCCAAAGGAACCATGCAAACCGCACTTTGACAAGCTGGATACCACTTTTCTAAGCAACATTATATAAAACGGAAAAAATACTGGAAGTATTTTCATCCAAGTTTAATTCCTTAAAGATTTCATGATACTCCATACACTTTATAGTTAGTAATTCTTATTTCTCCAGCAAAACGTTATACCTCCATGAAATATTAGAAAGTATTGCTCCATAACTCCATTTCCCTTTTGTGAAAACATGATTTTGTTAATTATTTTTTATCAAATACCTGCCATAGGCAGAAGACGTAGTAGCTAAAATTAAACCCCACGGAGACAGGAATTGAAAGACGCACCCAGAGGCTTGCTGGGAAAAGAACAAAATCAACAGAATAACGACGCTCAAGTACAGATGCCCTCAAGTAGTAACTGCGTAAAAACAGTGACTTACAGAGAGCATGACGAGGCTGGCTATGAGAGTATGCGTAGGATATATAATTGTTATTAATGCTGTCTTCATGATTTTGATTGATCCTTTCAGTAAATTCAAACAAGCATTAGTTTTGTATCTCCTATTATTCTTGCATAGAGAAATGTTTGTAATCTTTATAGAAGAAGAAATAATTCTTATGTTTTCCATCATTACATGCCGTTACAATGTTCTTCATTGAGGTCAAAAATATGATACAAATCTGACACTGAAGAAAAATTCATCCAATGACTTTCTGATATGAAAAACAGAAAAACGGAAGAAGCATCAACCAAACAATTATAGTCGATGAAATGCAATGTAACTTCCTTCCATAAGTTACTATTCACCATTGTGTTGTTCGATTTCAGCATATCTTTCCCTTGCGTGCGGGTAAATGGGTGAACAAATATGCTCTGCTAGAGGCAATGCTAAAAATATTAACTAAAACATGAGAAAAACTTTGAATAATGCTTAATGTGCGTTTAAAGCAAGGACGCCAAATAACCTGATTGCTTCAATTTTTGGAACCACATTTATGTATATGGGCAATGAATTGAAAGAGATAACAAACATGAGCAAACAGCTATGTTGTAATCAGAGGAGTTTTTATAGTTAATTTTGTTCTTTGAACATCGCGTCGTTAATCAAATCAGGAATTCAAATCCGAAATGTAAATAAGTGTTGGACAGACTTTAAATCTATTTTATAAGTACAGAAACTGGCATGACAAAGTGTATTCAGTTTATTCCAACAACTTGTTGTGTGATCAAGGTTGAGAGTTGGCGTCCAGGAGAAACATTAGCCAATGACTTACAACGCTCGTTGCTATGTAATCATAAACGCACTGTGTGTAGAATAAGCCAATCCCGCTCTTGGTTTTCCGACACGTGTTAGAACCGTGAGTATCAAAAATTAGCATTGCTTTCGCACTGTCAATAAACGTAATCCAAGCACAGTGGGAATATCCCACGTGATATCAAAGATGCTTATAATACTAAACATTAAAGTATTTTGTATGCCCATGTTCTGCCATTTTGATATGTTTAGATTGCTTTCAATCAATTGATTGTATTTATTTTAGATCCCATTTTCTGAAAATGTAACCCTTTGGATTATGTTTCATTATTCTGTGATTCGGTTTTACTTGATTCTTTCGTCTCATGTAGGTTTGTACGCAATTTGAAATAAAGATAATTGCGTTGCAAGTATAACCATCAACCAAAGCAAAGGTATTGTGCAAACTTCTTATAAATCATCATTTTTACGGACGTACCATTGCCATGACGGAACCTATATAGACAGATTGAGTTGTTAATTAGTTAATAAGTTTATTGGCACATTGTGTAGAAATTCAATCGTTAACGTTAGTTAAAAAGAGTCTAAGCCATGCAACACTGAAGCTATATCACATTATTTCAAGCAGGCGGCATTTGCAATATGGAAGTTAATTAGGATATTATTTTCACCTATATTAGCACTTAACATTATTGTTTCCTTAACAGCCTAAAAAACAAGCAAAAAATCAAACAGGATTTCAAGTTAGACTACTTTTCGTTTCATGATGCGGGTTCTCATAGGTAAAGCGCAATTAACTATTAAGTTTGTGACGTACGAATTGGGTATGTATATTGGGTACTTTACAACACAAAGTTGTATTTATGGAAGAAAGGTAAATAGTATTTCAGTTAATGTAAATTTTATGTCCTTGAATCACAAATGTTTTTGTTTGGGGAAAGAGGGGGTGGGGGAGGAAATATGGCATGCAGATTGACGTTTTCTGCTTCATGTCCCAAATGTACAAGTAGACAGTAACATGAAGAAATGACCATGAAGCAATTGTAGAACATACAAAAATACTTAAATGTCGAGTCCAAAATGACAAGAGTTATTGGATTGGGAAAACATACTTCCAAAGAATCGGGCGTATCTTTGATTAGTTCGCCCTTTATGAAATACCATTCTCTACACGTAATATATAATCATATGCCCATTTTCAACAAAGAGGGTTTAGGTTCTTTTTATTATTGCATACTAAGCTATTCATCTTTTATTTTGTGAAAAGCCTCCGGTTTTAAATGAAGTCATTGATATTTTGAGGAAAGTAATTTTGCTGAATTGTTTCCAAACAAAAAATGTGTGTATCTGATTACATTGTTCTTATCAAATCAGTTTAGTGGATTCGAATAGGGAATTTAATTTTGATTTTCTGTTTGACTTCGTCATTATTTATCTATCTCTATAACTGTTGAAGGCTTTATGCTGCGATAATGTTGTATTATTTCAAGTTTACATTTTACATAGTATACTCGCTTTCTGCAATCCATTTGTCCAACTGTCCGTTTTCAAAAGGTAGAACCCGACTTTTATTCATTTCTCAAACTATATCAGATGTATCATTAATCTAGACACCTATACTTCCCGAAATTCCTCTACACTTGTATCAACCATTCAAGCATCAATAGAAAAGGTAAAAACTGAAGCTTGCGCTAAATCTGTGTTTATGCCCAAGAACACAACAATGACAAGCATTCACAATATATAAATTGTATGTAAGATGTTTATATATTTCTTTCATATTTGATATTCACATAAGAAGTTACAAGGCATTTACATAAATGAGATAAAGACCAAATGATAGAAACAACCAAAATTAAACAGTTTAAAACATAATCACATCCAGTTTCAGATATTTCTACTCTTTAGGATAGTAATAATTTATAACGCTGGCAATAAATAAAAGTGGCAGTTTTTTTTCATATGCGTTTGTAATTCTTGAAGAATAAAATTGTGCAAATTACATTATCTATTTAAAGAAATAGAAATACATAACTTCAATGTCATAGCTAAATATATATTAAGAACTCCGACTTTAGGGTTTCGACATTTTTGCCGAAAAATTAAGTCGCGGTGAAAAGTGGCTCGTCTGCTTTACCGTCTAAAATATACATATTTTCAAGATTTCTTATATGTGATCTACAAAAGACCTATGATTTGATGATATGTGTAAAACAACAAAAAGTATACTTAATATTATTCAAAAACATTCAAATTAGTTTTATTTATACTTATCTCTAAGAAGAAATCAACCAAAGATAAATGCTGTTTTAAATTTTATGAACTCATTAGGAGAAGCAATAAAAGATACCGTTTGGGAAAAACCAGTTTTTCTAAACAAATGTAAGTAGGTGCTGTTAAAAAGGTAAGGAATGTTTTAGGATGTTCTTACCGTCGTAATTTCAAATATGAAAGTGGTAAGTTGCACACATCATCACTAAAACCGGTTTATCTTAGGTATTTTTACAAGGTAATAATATCAAGATATTCCAAATGCCTCAACATTTGTTTCATGTACAAACAATTTGGGCTGTATGCAAATGTCAATTTTATTATATCAATCTTATATTCATAACATGGTTTGTTTGAATTTTGATTGGTGGACTCAAATGTGACTACTAAATGTAAATAGGGACAATGATAGTTGATCAAGATATTCTAAATGTAAACACGTCTTTAGGCAAACATTGTTGCTATTGATACACATTTCTGTAATTCATCAGTGTGTCTACAGCATACTTCCTAACGTCTCAAGCAACCACCATGGAATTGTTGTTGCAACAAAAAATAAAGAATAAATGTTATGATAATATGAACAAGAGAATATGATCAAATTATATAGCTGTAATTTTCTCCCCACTACCAAAAAAGAAGAAATAATGATATATGAAATACATCAAATAACGTATATTTATGAAGGTAGATGACGTCATCGTATGGCCATCGGCTATCGCCTCGGTCCGCTTATGCCATACAGTAGTGTCATCCATCGTCTAAAATTACATTTTAGACCACTCACCGTCGCAGTTATCGCCTATAAACATGTGAAAAACATGGCAAAGAAAAGAAAACTAAATTTATAATACATTACATGACAGTAGCTTATAATCTTGCCTTCACCATCTTTTTCACATCTTATATAACTTTTTTAAACCCAATTAAGCTGAGTAACTAAAAATAATGATGAAAACTGTCACAGAGAAGCTGGTAAAGTTCAAATAGATACCTGTATTTAATATTATCATTATAATCATTATATGTGGAGAATATGATAGGAAAACACATAGAACCATTAACTGCAATTATCGAATTACAACATCCCGAATTCAAAGATACACGCGGCCCTTACACGTAATTCAATCAACTCTTAAATCTGTAAGACTACGAACAGTTTTAATCAGGTTAAACATTTATTGTTTGAGTTTCTTTCTGGCAAGATTCAAATTGTACTATTTTCTTTTCAGGCCAGAAACAAACTGTCCTCATTATCTTTGATATCATAACCACTCGATTTGATTTAAAAGAGTTCACACAATTTATTCACTGTTTGGGGTACACATTCCATTGAAGTCTCAATCAATTTCTGGCCTTTCCCTATTCCAATAAGTCCCACGTTTCAACGACTTCTTCAACACGCAATTAAACAACTGCATACCACATTTGATTAAAATATGATAATCAGTTCTTGAAATAGGTTGATTACAGGGAAACAAACAAGCAAACAACAAGGCAGGTGAAAGTATAACCTCCGTCCAACTTTGTTGAACATGCAATTGCAATTATTTAAAACTATACAAGGATAAAGATTGGCACGAAAGCCTTTCTGATATTTTACTAACGTATTAAACTTACTACACTTGTCACTTTAAAAAAATTGTGGAATCTCTGAATACGAATTGTTCCATATGGAACGTGGATTCAAAGTACTTTTTCACCTTTGTTTTTCTTCATTTAATCTTTATCATATGGATTTCACATCTTGACCAGAAGAATATTCCTTTTATTTTCACCGGAAGTAAAGGAAAATACAACATAATGTCTGTGACATACAGAATTTCGATTAAATATTGTACAATAACATCAAACGTGTATTTATTACTTTATTTGTTTTTTTGTGGATTCTAGCTTGAAAAATTCACACCATTTTAGTTTGAGCTTCCTAACAGGAAAAGTTCGTATCATTTTACCCCTCTATCAAACGAATTAAGCAATATGTAGTGAAATCAATATCTTACGACAAAATAACAACAAAACTGATTGATTTTCAGATTTGTTGCAATTCATTACTATACTAATACATATTTTTCCAGATTTGTATATGCATTTGTGAGGTGAACTGAAATGTCGCGTGAACGAAAAATTAATTCTTGTTTTGTTCTGTAGATCAACACAGTCAGCTAATATTCTAAAAATGAATATTAATGTAATTATTCATATGCATTCATAATAATATACGTCATTTTTAAATTAATCAATGCTATACATTTTTTTTAAAGGTAAATCCATCCAAGCCATGAGGCCGGGACTAATCCCTGGTTTCCCGGGGGTAAGCAGATGAGAGCACGTGACTCCCCCTGCAAATTAATTCTTGTTTTGTTCTATAGATCAACGCAGTCAGCTAGTATTCTAAAAAAATAATAATAGTTGATTTCAAGGTTGGGTGTTTAATTTGGGCATAAGAAATCGTTTGAACTTGAAAATAATTGTTTTACAAATACAAAAAAAAGCTTGCATACCAAAATTCAACACCCAACCTTGAAATCAATTATTCATTTATTTTCATTTTCATAGCAAAACCTATTAGCTCACCGGTTGTGAAGGGGCCTAGTAAAGGCGCATCTTTTTAGAGACTCACAAATATTCAGCAAAGATTTAGCATCGTGGGCAACCATCGACAATTCCTGTCTCCATGGTCGCGATGCTGGCGATTAAAACTTAAATATTGGCGACCAAAAAATCGAAAATGATAATTTTATTCCAGACTGACTGCCACAGAAATATCACTTTATGTCTAAACCTGGCGACAAAATGAAAGTTTCTTTCAGTAAGAAATGTACTGAAAATATTTCGATAGCATGAAATACCTGTATTCTTTATTGCCCAAAATTACAGGCAATCATATTTGCGACTTTTTTACATCGTAACTTTGTCCCTACAAGCAGCGCCGATAAAATATGTACGGTACCGTATCACGGAGCAACAGTGTACATACGGACATACGTAGACCCGTTAGCGCGCGTATTACAGGCAGAGAGGTGCCTTGAAAAAATTAAGATAATTTTCACGAAAATGATCATATTGTTTGCTTTGTCAATCAGTCTTTACTTTCGACAATTGTTTTTGTTTGTTTTAGAAATTAATCTATTAAAAAGAGTTGTCATTAAAGTATGAAGTTAAATCATTTATGCAGAAAAACCGTTCAGGAAGAAAGGGTTTTTTCAATAAAAATTGTAACTCTTAAAACACGTTTTTGTACTGGCGAGTAACTTAACAATTTTGGCGATCAAATTTATGGAAATAAGGGGACATGGTTGCCAGTATTTTTCTGAGTTGGCGACCACAGAGCAAAGGCAATTGTCAGATTGTCGAGGGTTGATCGTGAAGAGCTATAAAACTTCTCTAAATCCAAAATGATAGTAAACATTAAAATTGGATCACTTTGGGCAAAACACTTTAAGCAAAAAGGTCAATGGAATATGAAAAATCATCAGAAAGACGACATCACTTATAGGTCTAGTCCACCTTAACATTTTCAGCTACAAGGTCACTAAAGTTTCTATTTGTTACATTGAAAGAATAGTGGCCAATCAGGATTAACGCCATCTAGTTCTTGCAGGCGATAACGCCTCGTCGATGCTACAAGTGAAGTGTCCCGGTCGGTAACAACTTACGAACATATATATTACTAATAATCTGACAATGTTTCGAATTTGATTCCCCCAGACGTCGAGCAGGTTGGTTTCTTCCTCCAAAGGAAAGTTTTGGCATATCCCAAATAAACGCACAATCAACTTCATTAAGAATGTGTTCATATATTCAATTGCCATTCGATAGCCAGGCCCGTAGCCAGGAGTTTTAAAGGGAGGTTATAAAAGGGCAGCAAACTTGGAAATTCTTTGTGGTGCTTAATATTCTTTAGGTTTCAAACGGGCACTTTCTCAACAAAAGGAGGTTCGGTTTTGGTATAAAGGGCAACAAACTATGAAATTCTAGGTGTTTAATATTCTTTTATATTTCAAAAGGCCCCTCTTTTGACAGCCTTTATCGCTTGGACGAGTTTCCCCCTCCCCGGGCTACGGGACTGCTATCACGAAATATTGGAATTTTCTTCTTCTTCTTTTTGAACTACTAGAGAGAGTCAATGTCCTCGGCTGGAGAAACAGCTTTGTGACGATTTACCGGAGCAACGATGGTAACCTCTGAAACAACTGTACGTGACGGGTGATAGAAGCGAGAGTTAGAAGATGAAAATCGCACCTGCCGCCAATCTCCGTCACTTCTCCTAAAGCAGCACGGACACAGCCTGCTTAAGGTAATCAGGAATTCGTCCCAGCATCTCTTTGTGAGGTTGAAAGCCAAAAACACATATGGATTTAAAGCAGAATTGAGTGGAGCAAATGTAGCGAATATGTAATAGATATACATGCTTCTAACTTTACCTGTTCTATCAAATGTAGACAACATCTCCACAATGAAATACGGTAAATTACACACTAAGAAGACAATTATTATGACGAGAGTCATTTTCAAAGTCTTATTTTTAGCTTTTGAAAGTGAACCATTTGCACTTCGTTTTAAGTTTATTTTCCTTTCTTTGAAGGTCTTTTCCCTGACGTCTCCTGCGCCTTCTGCCATATCTTACACGATATTCTTACATAGACATATGTGATTACAATAAAGGGGAAGATAAATGTAACCGTTGCTATGTAACTAAGATAGATTTGTCGAATAGATGCGTTTGAAGATCCATTAAACGCGTTTGACCCGAAAAAGGTAGAACAATACGCCTTTTTCCTCTTCGAAACTCCCCAAACAGCCAGTTGAGTCGACGCCAGGATACATGCTGACACCCAACCTACTGAAACTAATTTCCATGCTGCAAGGAATTTTTTCAATGGATGGATGACAGCCTGGTGTCTATCAATTGCCATAACTATGACCATATTGGGTGATGCAATCAACGAAATTCCCATTGTAAAATACAACAATTTGCAAAAAAATTCTTGCTCTATTCGATGTAAAATTAGAACGTTTGGTAAAATGACAAAAAAACACACGGCAAGGTCTGCACTGGCTAATCCGAGAACGATTGTATTTATCCTCGAGCGGCGTCGATGATTGAGGTAAATCCATATCATTACAATTAAATTTCCGGGTAAGCCGATAATAAACATGACCCACAAGCTTATCTGAGTTAGTTGTGCTATCATATTACCCTCCGGCTGGGATTGGTCGACGGGGGCACTAGAAGTATTTGGAAACAAAGTGGTCATCGCTTCGATAACTTCATCCATTTCGTCCTTTCGTACAGATTCAAAATCGTTCCTCTGTTACCCGCGACCCTTTTGGAAGATCAGCGCCAATTCGCTCGTGGATGACGTACCATACGGAAAACCTGCAAATAGCAAGACAAGAAAGCTTCTGTTGAGAATATCATCTTGATCATATGTTACATCGTACGATTTGCAGTGATAGTTGAAAAATATACAAGCGTAAAGTAATTTGACCTATTGTCCATAGGTGAAGAAATACCGCATACAAATGATAATAAATAAAATTGAAAATTTATCAAAAGAAATTCCATGGTGATAATTGATATTGGAAAACACAACCGACGAACGACTCTTATGGATTTTTGAGGGTCAATTTATAACAAGTGATATTGCAGTTTTCAATTTACGTCATTCAATTACGTCATATTTTATTTGGTATTATACAAAATGGTATAGGTATTCCGAGGAGCTATTTTTATGTTTTATACTATGCGCTATGATTTAAAATAAATTTCTCAGTAAAATAAACTGTTAGTTACCTTTACATACACCATTCTTTACTAGTCCACTCTTTACAATAGTGCACTAAAAAACATACTTTGGGCCATGAAAATTCGATAGTTTTTACTTTAAAAAAAAAAAGGTGAGCAAAAACTTATTTAAAAAAGTTGTCGATATTTTGCGTCAAACCCCATTCGTAGATATATTTTAAACAGTCAAAGGTTATTTCTCTAGTAGCAAAAAAGGCTCATATTAGTAGCTCAATATAAGAGGCATTCCTTATTTACTGGTAACTTCCTATTTATACTAAACTCAAGACGATAAACGTGAATCTTACCACAAACTAATTAATCTCTTCTTAAGTTTTTGAAATAACACAATGATACTGTACGTGGTCAAAACATGTATCTACTACAGCCATGGTCATGATTATTTTGGCAGCACCTACCCTCTAGACAGGCATGTATGTTTTGCAAATCATGTTCATGTTTGCGCTTACGTATTAGCTTTACGTAGTTGTCGCTTTAAAGTCTTATCAAGTCATATTAATGCATGTTGATAGAGGACCTCCACCAATCAATATCTTAATTAGGCCTACTAATAACTGAACATTCATCGATTTCCGTTTTGGAAAAATTGTAATATAACCTTTTATAATGAATCAAAAGCTTGATAATTGTAAGAAGAACCTTAAGCACCTCGTGTTGCATATGTTGGCGGTTCCCTATAATTGCAACGACTAAAATGGACGAAATACACAATGCAGTTGGCTTGCTTGCAACATTAGAATAAGGAACAAATGGGTACATATCGTGGTGATTGCAATTATCCAGCAAGCAAACTTATTTCATTATGTATTATGCATTCAATATTCGAGCATGAACATGGTTTAATAATAAATTATAATTGCCTCAATTAAGTTCAAACGGCTGCTGTGAAGCTATTATGTATATTTTCAAATTAACGTATATGTTCTATTACACGGAAGCTGTCGTATTTATTAAACAGTTCATAAATAATAACAGTTCTGATAATGACGCCGTCTTTATTTGTAATGGTGCTTGTTATCGTAAATATTTATAAGCATTTTGCTAGAAATCAGAATCAAGTTATTCTATGTCAAGATATAACTATATCATTTTTACGATACTACTTTTACCTCTGCCTTCATTGAAGTAAAAATTACTTTGATTTCTTCCAACCAAGTTGTTCTTCTTTGTTATAAAGTTGACTAACGTTTTACGTTTGTTCCTAAAAAGGTATAGTTGTGTATAGCCATGTTAGTTTATCAACGAAAATACTGGTACTGTAGGTTTTTAAACACCGCTTTGCTTACACTTAAAGTACAATGTGTTTTTCTACCTCAAATGTATCAGCCGCGAAATAATTGATCAAACGTAGAAAAACCAAAAACTTACCAAAGAAAAGCAAAATTCAGCAAAACTAGTCGCCCAAATGAGTGATAGAAAACGGGGATCAGACAAGTAAAACACAGTGCAGCTATATATCTCTTTGAAAAATTCTTTTAAAACTTTTGTATCACGTACAAATGTTCCTTTAGATGTACAATTACATGAATGCATGCTCTTAGAGAGGGAAATAAACACAGTCTCCACGCACAAAAGCAAAATTAAAAAAACTCCTGTCAACTGCAAAAGATTGAAATCATTTAAGCCCTCTACATTGGCACCGTACGTAATCAGTGAAAGCTTTCAGCCTGTGTTCTACCGCCGATTAGTGCAATGAAGGGTTTTCTACTAACATGATTCCACTGACGCGTCTACTTACACGCACTTCATGGGAGTAATTTGAAATCAATATCGATATCGCTTTTTAAGGCATGGGAAGATTCTGTGTATTAGCATAATATGCGGATATGCATAATGTCAAAATCACAAACTGAGAATAAACTTACGCAAAAAATTGATAACTTATTCCCAAATCCCAAACAAGGATTGTTATCACCGCACGAGCAAAAAATAATCTGTTGTTTAGGAGAGGTTGTCTGACTGTTAATCTGGCTATCATCTTTATTTTTCCATTAGCCCAAAGAAAGGAATTGATCGTCTTCCATTAATGCCGTCAGCGCGAAACTTATACCTAGTGTCTTGATTCTTATCCACAGTTCAATATAGCGATCTATTTCTCAGTGTGATATCACATGTGAATTCTTGGGTTGAGAAGCCTAAATTCATTGGCTAGTTCATTATCTAACTGAGATGTTTGAACGTATGCTACTTAAGCTGCACGATAATTGATTATTCTTTATATTTGTGCCTTTGGATTGATAAAATTCGTTACTTCCATAATATCCCAACGTATTTTAATCATCGACCTTGTAAATCACAGCAACCAAACTTAACATTGCACATTTTGATTATTTGAAGAATATTTCGAAGATCAAAGCACGTCTGAACATCATACTATATTTAAAACAACATCATATTTGAACATCACACAGTATTTAAAACTTTATACATTCCATTTTTCAATGGAAGAAATATGATCATGGGTAGAGTCAATAGAGGCCAGTGATGCCGGTGCCCTTTGGGGGTTTCAAGTTTTCTGCTACCATCACGAGTGGATAGTTGAAACAGGAATCAATACAACGGATAAATGCATTGAAAGAAGACAATGAAAATACCACGACAAAATCTACATCGTTGTTTTGTTGTTTTATATTGGTTTTTTTTTTTTTATTAACTTATGCTTTATAGAATTTGCTCTCTATTTTTGCAGTTTATGTATGCCGAGCTTTTATAACATTAAGGTCAAAGTAAAAGTCTAAAAGTCTAATTTAAGATTTGAAATATTGTGTTAGACAATATATTTCAAATGACAAGATTGCGATCAGGTATCATGTGTGCATAAATTAAGTGCCTTTTCGTTCCAGTAAGTTCTTTTCACATCGTATATTTCAGTAATAGATTTAGTTTCAAAACTTACCAGAAACTTACTTCTTTTAGTGGGATGTTCCCTTTTTTTAAATTTTGATGATTAATCTATTGCGCAAATTACTTCAATTTCCACATGCCCTAAGCAAACAAGTTTCTTTATTACATTCGCTAATGGTGATTTGTCATCACTCTACGGTAATTGGTACTTTTCACAAGGAATTTAACTCTTAAATGATGCATTCATCACCTTTGTGAATTCTAGTACCGATCAAAGTACAATTTCATTTCACAGACTGGGGTGCTTATTTTATCCAACTACAATTAAAAGCTGACTATACATCATCATTCAGAGTCATAGTTCTTGGGTTTTTGTTTATATGTTATTAAGTCTTTACTTCAAAACTGCATTTCAATACATTAGCATATAAAAAGGTTTATTTATAAGTTAGAAATTGCAGCAACTCAGAGGTACAGTGTTAAGGCGTCATATTTGTATGCGAAAGGTATACCTGCTCCTGTGGCCAGTGCGAAAAAGCGCAAAACGCGAATTTTTTTAAAACTTGTAAATTTATTGCTAGGAGAGTATAACAATCATTTAAATCTACATCCCGACGTCGGATATACTTTTAAAGCTATACAAGACAAGTTAAAAGAAATTTCCGCGTTTTCTGTGTTTTAATTTTGCCTATACACACATGTATAAATGATACACACTAACAATTAAACGTAAAACGAAAACGCGGAAATGTGGAAAATAGCAGAAAATGGCGGAACTTTGAAGAAAAAGAAACTGTGTAGAACGTAAATGATATATATTTCAAAGTTATCTAGTATGTCGTACAGATCTATAAAACAGATTTAGGGGAGCAAAAAGTCAATGTAATGATGTTATAATATTCACTTTCGTGTGAAAATCCGATATTCATATAGGTTTTTGTAATTTTTTGATTTTGCAAATTGACTGTTAGGACATTCAAACATTCATTTTAAACAAAATCCCGACATCGGATAGACTTTTAAAGATATACGAGATATCTTTTTCGTTTCCGCCTAAAACTAGTGGCGTATTCAGTAAAAAAGAGGAGGGGGCAGGGGGAACGAAATATTGAAGATATACATTGCCGTGGAACACTAATTTGTTATTTGCGATTACCGTCACGTTTAACCACAAGTATTAATTAACCCTTGAAAGATATCAAAGCTTAAACAAAACACATGGTTAAACGTCATTTATTTGAATTATTTTTACCTTCACAATAGCTGATTTTTTGTGCATAGCATCACAGTTGGAATACTAGACGGCTAGTGTAGTCCAAATTCTAATACCTAAACATCTCGAGTTCGAAACTTATTTTTTGGTACGTACATATCAACCATGCACTTTTTTCTAAGGAATCAAAATTCTTGCCCACTTCAAACATAAACACTCACGCAATTTCCCTCCTTTTCCTATGACTTATTGAAACAGATTTTTTTGCAATCTTACACTTCCCAAAAAATTTAAAGGAATTTTGTAAAAACAGTATAAACAAATTCATAAATGCATAAGAAACACCCACAGATCTTGAAAGATTTCAACGGCACGTTGCGGCATAACATTTCTGACCGATATTTCCTGAATTTGTTACACATATTCTCAGACAATCTTCTGATCTTGGAATACACAATTACTTGAAACACCTCAGATTTCCCCCGTTTTCCAACACAGACCTTGCGCAACATTATTTTTTTCGCATATGCGGATAAAAATGTTATGGTGTTTATTGTCGTAATTGTAAAATATCTTTTGGTGCAAAAATATCCTAAGGTTTCCTTTATTTTGTTTTTTAGGACCTTATTACTAGACGCCCCCCCCCCCCCTCCCTTCCTCTTTTAATATTGAAGAAAAAGTATTTTAATTCGCCGTAAATGAGGGAGGTGATCTTTTTTTTTTAACCAAAATTGAAGGGGGGAGAAGGAACGATCTCTCTCTCTCACACACACTTTCTCTCTCTATCTCTCTCCTCCCTCTCATTCTCTCTCTCTGTCTGTGTGTGTGTGTCTCTCTCTCTCCTCCCTCTCTCTCTCTATCTCATTCATTATTTCGACGCTGTTTCATCGTCAAGTGTTTCAACAATTTTGACCTAGATTGTAGAACCTCTCACAAATCTATGTTGCATCGATCTTTCCACGAATAATATGAATGGAGAACAACTGAAAGATATCGCAATAATTTGATCAATCTTCTTTGTTTACGTTAGCAAGAAATGGCAATAATATCTGAGAAAGTGCGTGTGAGATCAATTATATCTTAAGTCACTACAAAGTGAAGCTAGGCATAAAGCTAAATTGGCAATTACAAGCAAAGATAACTCAAAATAAACAGTTCTTCGACTATTTATCATGATATTTTACAACTTCAGTTTCGTCTCAAAATTGCATAACTTGAACAGAAGAGACAATGTCAAAAAAACAAAAAGCTTGGTGTGCTATTAACAAGTGAAAAAACTTCTTCTTGAAACCTTTGATGACCATAAATAAAATGGAAAATAAGAACTAAGCAAGATACAAATATGTTTTTGATACATCTTTTAAATGGGCTGTGTGTTTGTCTCTTTTAAGTTGTTTATAGTGTTTGCAAAAAAATTAAGAAAGGTACTGTATACAGACAAGCAATAAATCCAAGTTTTTTTGGTCAGATCGATTCATATGCACAAATAGCAAAAAGATTTTAAAACACGAAATGCTGCAAAGCAAATTTGTCTATTGTTTGCATTTTCATTCAAGTTCGTTGCCGCTAGTAATAAAACTCTTTTTGGTATAAGTTTTTCTTAATAGCTTGCTGAAATATTTTTGACTAACCTTATCTAACCTTCAGATCAATCTATTGCTATTACTTTCTTGAAAAATACCTAGAAGGCATATCAAATAGTTTCTTCGGCAAAATCACAACGAAAGCATTAAAATGATCTTTCAAAGAGCCCGTGGTTAAGACTTCCTTTCTCGGACACAGACGTAGAAGAAATGGCATTACCAGGCCGAGACGAATATATAATTTGATTTCGCCGATGCTAGTAAATATTGGTGAACGCAAAAGATGGTCTGTTTATAAATCTCGAAGACGGTAGAAATTGGGCGGAATTGGATGAAAGCAGGTCATGTTTCGTAATTCTCGACAGATTTCAGACAGTGAAGGACAAGCCAAAATAATGGCACAGACCATGAAGAAAGTCACTGAATTTCACTGCGGGGAATGGGGGTTTGCACCTGTCTCCACGAAAAACTACATGGACGAAAATTGCTTGGTTTACTAAGCTTAAACAGTGTGCTGCAACGTTACATCGTACGAGGACCATTTTTAAAGAACGCTTTCAAAAACGGTACCTTTCGGTAAATTTCGTTGTGAAGTTGGTAAATTTTTGTTTAAAAAGTCAATGTCAATGTATTTGTGTTCGTTTGGTAATATTTCTAAGTACTTTTCACTAAGGTACCATTTTTGAAAGCGTCTTAACGTTAAAGCACGCTTTTAGTCTTATGTTTCAAATGTATATGCAAGACTAGGCCGGTTCAATTCGCCGACCGCGGGAGTCGCAGGGACTGTTGTTTAAACGCATGTTATTATGGTAAATATTGCAAGATATGATCGGGTTCTGCCTCGAAATAAATTTCATTGTAATGGCAATTTTGACTCGTACTTTTCCGTTCCGTAAACTTGTTTCGTTTAAAGAAAAGGAGCTACTTATTTTTGCCAATGTGGTTTTGGTTTTTTATAAAACCATCAAAGGACAGAATGCAGAATACAGAACACATTGTGTAACATTGAAATTTTATTAAAATGAATATTACTAAAGCTTATTGTTTAAGAATCAAACTTCGGTAAGAGAAACGCAAATCAAAGAAATATTGTTTGTGTTTGTCATACTGTGCTAGAGCAACTAATAGGTGAACAATTTATATGACGTCAGTTAAGCGTGCTGAGATGCATCAAGTCAGAGGAATAGAATTCAAACCAGCTTTAGGAACTCATGCGTAAAGTATGAAATTCATGGTGGTGTCCTGAAAAACATAATTTAGAAAATCTAATTATTGCTTTTGAAGTGTCGGATTCTGTTTGTTGCAACGTGACGTGTAATGTGAAGAAATAATATTACTTTGATAAATACAAGCCGACGTAGCATAGTGTTTTGGTAAGTAATACGAGCCTTTCCTTCACACCAAAGTCATATGACCTTGTATTTGGATACAGATATTTATTTTTTGTGTCTTGCATTAATATTCTTTCAAACTCAAATGTAGGTAATGTCACGCTGACCAGTTACTTCTTCCAATTGTTTTTTCAAAGACAACAATTATTCAACCTTTATCCAATTGCTAAACATAATATTGGACGCTTATGGTATGCAAACACTGGTTTTTCATTAACGTATTACAAATTGTTGTATAAATAAGAATACTGGATATGATCTTGAGTTTGAAAACAAAAGATTGTAATCATATTGTGTCTATCTTAAAGGTGGTTCACGGTCCAAAACGAGCCCTGGTACATTGAGTTTATCCATACTTCAGTAATGAAGACCCATCAGGGCAGTGCTTTCCCCATTTCTTAGCGAAAGTGGACCAAACCTTGAAGCCCTGGATAGAACGCCAGTTCATCGCAGTTGAACCCCATAGAAGTGCCGGTATTAATTTCATAGCTGAGTAGACCTGTACCGTAGCAAGTAGAGTAGTAGTGCCGGTATTAATTGTATAGCTGAGTAGACCTGTACTGTAGCAAGTAGAGTAAAGTGTCAAATTCAGGGCTCACGATGGGAATCGAAGTAGGTACCTTTTGCATACGAGCATGACTCCTTAACCACTGGGTCGCTGTACCTTACAATAATGTTAAGAGTAACCAAAGTAATCTTTCGTAAGTTTCTGTCATCTTCACCCACAATGACCATCAGCACTACGCCGGTGACAAATACATTTTGCTTCCATTGGTTAATTGTTCTATACGTGGTTTAGGCATCAGAATCATGATAAATATGAACACTTTTTACACTTGAGACATTTATGAAATGTATCAATGACTTACGGTTAGACTATGGCAAGCAGGAACTCTGACTATCGACTTAAAAATATTAAATCATTAAGGTTCTTGTTGTCTTCCCGTGTTCTATAAAAATTGTTGTTTATTTTGACTGCTTTTTTTGTCGGTATGTCATCCACCCACGTCTACAATTTCCAGCGCTGTTACTGTTGTGTGTTTGTGATCCTTCCACCCACTCTAACTTGAGCAAAATGATGATTATTTCATCCACAGCTGATTTGGCAGAATATTGAGAAGGTTTCACGAAATGTGATGCATTTTTGGTACAAGAAAAACATTGATCATTCGATTTTGTTGATACCTCTCGCCCAATTTCATACTCCAATTCATGTAACCCAATAACCACGTCGCACAAACAGACAAGATCTAATCACAGTCACACGTGATATGAATCCTAATTTTATAGGAGCGGCTCCATGGTGTTTTTGTTTATTTTTTTCGGCTGGTCTTACTGTGGTAATTTGTTTATTTTCCTTGATTTCTTTCTAGTGTCATAACAAGGTTAGTTATTAAAACAAGTGCATGCACGCAGAAGAGGACACAATGATATATGTTATTACATTTTAGACGTAACAATATTAAGGTGATTTATATCAAATCCCCCGCGTCATATTCTTAAAGCTTTGAATAGAAAACCTTGATCTTGCTGAAGTTTATTTCAAAACAGCGAAACTTTTATTTTGTCAACAGAGATATCTTTAACACCATGCAAAAAAATTAAGATGAATATAGGAAAGCTCTTGTTTTTAATGCCTTAAACATTGAAACTCAAAACGTTTCTGGGTCAACGACTGCGTCATCACGGGGCTACTAAAATGTTCTGGTATTATGCGTTTCTAATATCATAGTGGATATATCAGTTTTGTATTATTCCCTCGTGTTGCTTGGTAACAGAGATCTTACTTCATACCTTTCTCATGAAAGCACTGTAACTAAATACTTCCTAAAAACTTCAGATAACCCTTTTTTGTAAATAGTATAACGAAATAATTTAACTGGATGAGCAATCCTTAAACGTCACAACGTAATGCAGCATACTAAAGACATTTAAGATTGTTATTCATTTTGCAATTTATAAACCGCGGAAGTATGATGGGTAAGGTTACAAACATTGACAAAGTCGACTATTTCACCTGACCGGTAGCAAGATACTTTGTTATGAACACGAATTAAAGGTGTATTATCATATGGTATTTGCCATCTCATAAGAAGTGTCATTTGCTATTCAGTCCAGCATATCTAATGATATCTTCTAAACATATTCAAATCAAGCGATGTCATCTCTTGACAATTCTCTGATCTTACCAATGACAATGCAGTTTAGTTTGGTAAATCAGTGTCAAACACCATATGATTAGCTTTAAAGTGATCGCTTTGCTTGTAATGATACTGTTTTTGTATTTGTCCGTTGTTCAAGCGAGTTCCATTGTTGCAGTTCTTTGATTGGCAGAAAATTCTAATATTTATTTTAGGCTTTCAAGCGTTTTCTCTTATTTCTAGCTTTTGTGTGAGAACCTTTGTATGACCTATAAAACATATTGTCCAAGTATCGATTCGGCATTCGAAAAACTCGGACACAATTATCTGGTTATATCATTGTTCTTTTGATGAAATGAGATGATGTCATATAATCTTACAAAAAAGGATTAAACAGCTTTTAAACAAGATCTTTTGTGAGTGTGTATCTTCAGGAAATGAAATATTATTCCCCTGAACAATACATCCCATTATCATGGCAATATCAGTAAAGTTTTATAAAAAACCATACAACTACCCAAGGCTACAAAAATGAAAAGATTGAAGAATAACCTGCTTCTGTCAAGATACATTTCCGATTAATTATTTAAAGCTTAGCCAAATTTGATACATAATAACCTTCGTGAGGTATTATCTTCAATTTACATCAGCTGAAGATTCATTTCTCGTTCCAAGCCGACTAAATTTGAGTCAATTTTATTCTTGAAATAAAGACAAATTGTTATCCCTTGTTACCATGGCGTCAACTAGTGTTTTAAAAATGAGATGTGATAGAAATATGTTTTTGTTGAAATTTTAAAACATCTATGGGAATTGCATGAGGTATTTTAGGTCTCTGCCAAGAAGTAACTAAATAAATGTAATTCGTAATTCTTTCAACATTGATTTGTAAACTTCCGGACAACAAATTTCAAATTGAGAAAAAAATGTTTTTTTGTTTTTTTTTGTTTACGATGACTTCAACTCTATTTCCAAATGATGAAAATATATCTCAATTAAAAACATGTTAAAAATTCTCAATTTACATTCATTGAGAAAAGGGGAAAAACATTTGAGCTGATAACATGACGCAAAATACAGTTCTATTTTATATCCAAAACTGTATTAACTTTAGGTATTTTACGCATTCAAGGTGTCGTGGCTCATTGGATAAGGAGTCATGTTCGTATGCGAAAGGTACCGAGTTCGACCCACGTATCGAGAGCTGCACTGTGTCTTTGAGCAAGACACTTTACTCTACTTTCGTCTGTTCACTCAGCTGTAAAATGAAGACCATCACCACTGGGGAGTTAACCTGCGATGGATTTGTGTCCTATCCAAGGGGAGTCATGTGCTCTCATCCGCTGGCGCCATTGATACCGGACTGCCGGGGATGACCACCAGCCCTATAAGCCTAATGCTCGCATGAATTTAGCTTTTTAGCTTTCACTCATTACCTAACCAGTGACCAGGGTAATAATTGTAAAGCGCTTTGAGACAGTCTAGGACAGTATAAAGCGCTATATAAGAATTACTATTATTATTATTATTATTAACAATAAAAATCTTAAATTTGAATCTCCTCGTACCATTGAATTTGTATGGGTTAGTTCTAAAACCCACTCAACCTCCAGAACCCACACCCACAAGTAAATGTTGTGGGTGTGGGTTGTGGGTTTTTTAGAACAAGCTATTTGTATGTAATAATTTCTTGTTATTAAGAAAGAATCACGTAGATCAACATTGTTAACGTTTGTATGCACTTCATGTGTAATAACAATGAAATCAATTCAGTGAATCGAAAATTGCCTTTGAAGAAGGTATTGTGCGCTTTCGATCTAAAACGCAGAGGTAATGAAGCATTAAGTTGAAATTAACAATTATAGTATGAATTCTTGAATTGTTATTATTAATTGAAGTTATCATACATCAAAATAAATTGCAATTCGATACAATTTTTTAAGGATCAGTCAGACATTGTGGCATTTGTCTGAATTTTTCAAACTTTTCATATCTAAATGAGAATTGCTTCAGTTCTTTGTCGCAAAATGGCAAAACTAGAAAAGAATACTTATTCCGGGCACTTTATCTTCTTCCAGTTTCTACCCTACATGCGTATTAACATTTAACAATTTTCCATTTAACAATCTATTTTTGCTTATTTTATATGTCACAATGTTACAATATTTGTTTGTACGAACTTTTCAGTTTGTCTGATTCTTCCCCATTATGGAGTAAGAAAAATATATCTAACCACTAATTAACTTACAAATTCTCCCTGCAAATTTATTATATTCTTAAATCACGTAACTGGTAAAGAAAAGCATCGCTACTTTTTGTGCGTGTGTGGCGGTTGGAACATTTAGTGACCCTGCGTCACTGGTGACCCAGAGTCACCAAATGGCCCTGGGCCACCGGTTGGGCCATTTGGTGACTGGGTTATTAAATTGGTCCAACCGATAATCCAGGGCCATTTAGTGACCCTGGGTCACCAGTAACTCGTGCGCTAATCTTCTTAGCGCAGTTACTGTGTGTGTACTGTACGTACGTACAAATACATGCATTGCAGGTCTGCAGAAGCTAAGTGTTACTCGCAGTATGTTTAACCTGTTTTTTTTGGAGTGAAATTTCGGGATAAAGAAGATTTCCTTTTACGTAAAATACATACCTTGCCTAGATTTCACATTGTTAAGTCAAGGTCTAGAACACTTTCACACTTACATTGGTTTCTAGGTTTTAAAAACTCGTTGGTGTGTTTAAAAATCATTGCATTTAAAACGTCATTAACGATTTGCCATTAAAACAACGAACTTTCTGAACTTTTCCAAGCATTTGCATATCATTATGCAAATGTCCAACTAGCAGGAATCTTCATGCCCAAATCACGTAGTCACCTGATCCTCCAGATCAGGACATGAAAGTATTCACATTGAAAATCGTGTCACACACACAATAAAGAAAAAGTCAATGGACTACAACACGTGTCCACAGAATTTCGCGATTAGAATTGGTCGCAAAATTATTTTCATTATCAAAACTTTATTGATTAAATCTAAGAGATCGATAAAGAACTTTTTCACTATTGATCCGCAAAGAATAAAATATCACACGGCTTTCGTAAAATCATGTTTTCTATAAAATAAAAAAATAAATAAAAAATGAGCAATAAATGATGCGCGTCATGAAAAAATAAATAAACCTAATTAACGCATCTAAATGTAAGCTTACGACGTAATGGCCTGCGTCCTGCTTTGGGCATTTGCTTCTGACTTTATTCTAGAACGCGATAGAGCGTACGGCTTTCGCTCGCGCATTTTCGAAATACGCACTGATACCTAACGACCGTTCCATTTCTGAAGCCGTAAACAACCAAACAGCAAAAAAAGTGTAGAAATAGTGCTCAATTCTTCAAGAATTTGGCTTGCTATCTTGTGAATATTAGGTTTTAAAATCTTAAGGTGTATGAATTTTCGGCTCCGAAATAGCAGTGAAGTTTTTTACACATAGAAATGCATGGTGAGTCGTTGTCACATATGTCCAACTTTCATCGTCTGATCAAATACGCCTACGCAGAGCTTAAGATACCCGAAGTTTGAACGGTGCAGATGAAGTGCGCGAAAAAATGTGTTTTTAATCATTTTGGTGAAAATTTTGGTGAAATAGTGTGACAAATCAGACAATAAGTGCCCCTATGCTTTGAATTTTGGGTGAGCCATATAGTAGTACCACAATCCGTGTCACTTTTAGTCTTAACAGTGAAGTTAAAATCATTTATGTGGTGACCAAGGGTCAATAAATGACCCTGGGCCATTTGGTGACCCAGGGTCACTAAATGGCCCAGGG